>CP080484.1:1222500-1455000 GCA_020844145.1 Sarcoptes scabiei
TGAATGAAATGTTTGCCATTCAATATTTCGAATCCATTCGATAGATTAATTAAAATCATAATTATTAATTAAGATCGATGATGAATCGGGTCAGCGAATTCAAAACGAACCGATATTAAAGGACCAAAATAGAGAGAGAGAGAGAGAGAAAATAATCTAAATTAATCTTTTGATTAATTTCTTCGATATTCCAATGTTCCTCTATTCGAAGCTATTTCAATCGGTTAAATTAAGATTATCAGGCTGTGAGATGATCTCAATCGGTGCGATGGTCATCATCGGTGATACCATTATTCATTCTCTCGGTACGATGCCGATGATGAAGTAAAGATCTAAATTCAATTAGATCATAATGTATTAGTATCGAGTTAGATTATCGAGAGAGAGAGAGAGAGAGAGCGAGATATAATTGAAATGGAGCTCTTCGAGATGATTATGATCTCGTTGTTTGTTGATTAAGTGGAATATAATAATCCAGAAAATGTTGCATAACTTATTTTGAAAATTATTGGGTTTTTTTTCTTCTTTCTAATAATTTTCGCTTGAAATATATTCAAACTATGAATGCTATAAAAATTTTTACTGGATACTAATCGAATTGATTTTATTCCATTTCATCCGTATAGGTACGAATTTGGTTTCAAAATCGACGAGCTAGAGAGAAACGTGAACTTCATCTCAATCCTCCATACCATCATAATCATCGAGAGCAATCACAAAATTATTCGGAAAATTATTCAATTAATAATAATTTAAATAATTTGAAAAATTTATCCTCCAATAGCAACGCTAGAATATCATCGAAACAAACACAATTTAAATTATCACCGAAAACTTTCGATGTGGAAAAAGATGGTCTTAATGTTTCAGTGAAACAATTGATGATGATTGATGCCACCGATAATGATCAAGATGATTGTGAAGATCAAAATGATTCGCTTGCAGAACGATCTTCGACCACTGCCGATAGCTACAAGCAATTAATGTTGATGGCCAATAATGATGCCGATGATGATGGTGATGAAAATGATTCGCTTGAACGTCGAAATGAAGTTCATCATCATTTTCGAAGAGATTGCGATGAAGGACGAGAAGAGGAAGAAGGTGAAGAGGAAGATGACCAATCTGTAGCATCATCTTCACTCTCATCCTCGTTCTCTTTACCTTCATCGCCATCGAATTCTCAATCAAAATCACAAACCTATTATCAACGATCCTCGAAAATTTAATCTTTTTTCTCTACTTATATTTTGATTATAGAATAATTAATATTTTTCCAGATTTATATCCAATTGAATAAATTTAATTATTGTTCTCTTCAAATGAAATCAAATCTCCAATGATTTTTTATTCTAATAATTCCCCAGAAACTGAATCGTTTGAGTCTAAATTTTTGGGAAGAAGAGGTGAAGATGATTTAGGTGTATCATCATCTCTGATCGCTTGTAGCGGATGCGTTGGATAGGTGGGAAAATCATTATGAGGATTCTCGTACGGTGGTCGAGGCCAAGGCCGCGCATGCGATGGACCAATACGATCTGGTCTGGTTTGTCTTAATGGCATAACATTCAAAGCGAATTCCCCTTTGACATTACCGGCTGGCCAGAAATTAGCAACAAATAATGTTTTGAAGCTTTGAGGCGTCTCCAATTCGATTTTGATACATGTTGCTTCACGTGAACCTTTCCAAACGAGCTGAGAGAATCCGCCTGTTTTCGCTGAGAAATCTGGTCGCTTATAATCGTAGCTTCGAGATTCATCATACCAAGTATTGATGGCATCATCTATCGATCGATATCTAGTCGGATCTATTAACGATTGCAAAACATTTTGAGATTAATTTTAAAAAATTTTCAAATTTCAAGATCTTAAAATTTTAGCAAACCAAAAAAAAGGGGTTACGTTCAAAATTTACCATAGTACCAGAAGAAGCTTTCACCGAAAGGATATTTGCCTTTGACGATATCTCGACGGCCATCGATTATATCTTGCAAAATACTCCAAGATCGATCGATAGTGTATTGAGTGAACTGTTGAAATATTTTTGTTTGGTTTTTTTTAAATTTTTGCGTAATTTAATTTTTTTTTTTTTTGGTTTCAAAAATTAATCAATTTTTTTTCTTCAGTTTCTGCAATGGAAAAACTTACATTTTCGCCAAACAACAGTGGTGGTGTATCTTCATGCCAGAGACGTTTTCGATTCATCGCATCCAAACAATTTGCTTGAAATTCATAGTCGAAAAAAATTCGAAGATTTCGTCCTTTTTATTAAAAAAAAAAACAAATCAGATAATTGATTAAGCTCAATCATATTAGATCATTGGTAGACCTACTGCCTGGAATTCTTTCGATTGTAGATTGAGGTGGTTGCGGTCTGATCACTGCTGGTTCCTGAGGTTTAGCTGGAAAAGGTCGCGGTGTCGTTGTTGTTGTTGTCGTAGTCGTAGTCGTTGTTGTTGTGATCGGCGATGGTGTCGAAGTTTGTATCGTTGTCGATGATGGTAAACTTGGAGAGTGTTGCGGTGTTTGCATCGGTGGTCTAAATGGTGGTCTACCTCGATGCGAAGAAATTGTTGGCTGTTTAGGCAGTTTCGGTGCAGTTGGTTTCGAGATTGGTGGAATATTTATGATATTGATTGGCCTCAACGATGGGATCGGTGGTGGCGGTGTCGAGATGGCTTTGATCGATATCACCACCATCAAAAGCATCGAGATCAGATTGAAAACGATGTAATTTGATTCCATTCTTGAAGAATTCGATGAGAAAATTTTCAAATATATTTGGTAATCGGATATGAAATGAAAATCTTTCGAAAAAGATTTGTTCACATCGATCATCGATGTGATTAAAACAGACTAAGATGATGAAAACTGGAGAAAAAAAAATTATGTCCCTTCCATTTTATGTTTCGAGAATCGTTTTTATACAACAAAATCGAAAAAAAAACAAACTGTTTTTAATCTCAATTCAATCTCGATCCTCTCGATGTAAGATTCTAGTCGAACTAGTTCAACTTGGTTTTGCAATTAAATAATTTATCAATATCGATTCTTTCAATCTGTTCTCTTCACTCTCGGTCATTGTCATCTTTAATTTCTACATATTGAACCCTCACACACACACTCACATATTGAATCCATTCCGTGTGAAGAAGAAAAAAAAAAAAGGTAAGAATTTGAGAAAGAAAAAATTCTGAAATAAATGATGTGACCGGTTTTCTTTATCGCTAGTAATTCTAGGAATTCTAGCGAACTATAAAGGAGATCGATCGATAATAGTTCTAAAGTTCATTAATCTTCGAAATCTTAAGTTCCATATATTCTTTGCACTCAATCTCTTCTATTTAGTGCTGAATGAGTTGAAAAAAAAATGAAAGGAGGCAATAGTGAAACAGTTAAAGAAAAAGGTGAACAAACCAATAATCAGATAATTGAATCTGATCACAAATGAATGAAGCTAGATCTTAATTGTTCGAATGATCAAAACAAAATCAAAAGTTCAATGATCAGTGATTGAATGATTGATTGAAAAGAGATGATGATTTAATTTCGATCAAATTCAAAACATTTATCCAAGTGAATTAGTGAGCTTTGTCCCAACTCAAACCAGAAAAAAATAATACCAAAATGAAATTTCTACCACAAATATTTGTGGAATGTAAAAAAAAAAAAAGAAAAACATTCTAGGAATTGAAATTCAAATTTTGGAGAGCAAAGATTTAGAGATTCGGTTACATTTTACAAGGATTTTGTCTGTAAGAAAGATAAAATCCTTTCGCATTGTTGATACTATTCGAAACGAATCGAAGTTGAAACGGTCCAGGTGTGGAATCTGTAGCCATCAGATAATTTTGATGATGGACAGCTAACTTTTGTTGCGATTGCTGTTGAAGCTGTTGGTGATGAAGATTGCGATAGTTATTTTGAAGATTACCATTGCCAGCACCATTGCTGTTGGGAGAGTTTTTGTTGAAACCAGATCCGAAAGCGCCACCGTTCATCATCCAACGATATCGTTTCGATAGAGAATCTTGAAACAATTCGGCTTGTCGACGATTGCGATGATTAAACTCATCGATGAGTTCATTGTTACGATTCTCCGTGATGTTACCCGGTGTGATGAGAACTTCTGGGAATTCCGTTGGACGATTAACATTGACGATCGTGTTCTCTTTATCGTTTCCAACATCATCGACGATTGTGGTGTCGATGATTCTGGTGCAAACTTTCATTCCGCTTACAATCAAATAGTCATCATCGCATTGATTCGATGGTACCGTTGAATATGTTTTGAATGGGGAATTTTCATTGGAGTTTGGTGAAGCGAAACCATTCCGCTTGAAGAATTGATTCGGTGAGAGTCCAACGGAGAACGGAAGAACGGCACCACTAAAATCGGACATAAACTCATAGGAGATCGAACAGAAACCAGTCTCTTTGCGAATACAGATCATATAATCTACATTGTTTGGATAGCCTTCAGTGATCGAATTGATTGAATCTTGACGATTAAGATTCGATTGCATTGCTTCTTGTTCATCATTGTCGTAATTGAAACTTTTGATCGTTCCTTGTGTTCCTTCATAATATTGTAGACAATGTGATGGTGCTTTACGATTGTAAGAGAAATTTTCAAATTCAAACAAATGAATTGAATCAATTTGATTTCACTGACCTAGTTTTTTCGAACCACAATCTAGTTGTTCGATGTGGATGTCGAATTTTCTCTGATAGCTACCACGAAAAACCATGTGTAATGTGATCATTCCAGATTCATCGATACCAATATAATCTGTTTCAATAAAAATTGCAACAATTAATTGAGATTTTTTTTCCTCCACAAAGAAAACTGCTCAATTTAGTCATTACAATGTTGTCCAGTGTTGAAACCACAGATTCTAGGCACAATATTGTTCTCATTTTGCCCTGAAATCAAGAACGAATCTTGTGTACAATTTCCTTCAATTGGTTTGGCAATATCGAATTGATCGAAACCTAATCGTAGCTGACAAATTCCTGCAGCAGAATCGATCTTGTTGATTTTGATCCGACAGATTCGTTGCCCATCGAACGGTTGAGGAAAATTTGGATTGCGAAAATAGACATGTCTCTCTTTGGTCGTTTGACCACAAGTAGTTTCGAATAGACAGCAAACGTTTCCTTTCGATTCGATTTTGGTGTTTTGATTACATCGACCCATAGGTATTCCACCGCGTTCGACACAAGTCGATGCATCATAACACGTTCCTGTACGAGAATCGGGAGCGATGCAGACGTTTCGGTCTTCGCTATCTGAAGGATCAATTTCAAGAGATTTATCTGCGAAATATCTTCGATGTTTTTGAGTCATCGATGATGAGGTCGAATCACCATTGCTTAGACTTCTCAAATCATTTATATGGATGATATCTGCCGGCAACAAGCGGCCATTATTCTCAAGACCTAGATCTTGAATCGGATCTATGTCTGTGAAGGAAACTTTCGGTCTTTCTTTGTAAACATTCTCTGTCGAGAAAAAAAAATTGGAATAAAATCAATAGATTTAACAGTGGATCGATTTAGATCGAATGGTTAAGAAAAGTTTACCACTATCGAGTAAACGAGTGCGATGTGTTAATCGTTGTGCGATGATTAAATCTGGTCGGCAATGACAAACGAGTATCAAAAAGATCCAATTGTAAGCGTTCATTGTTTGCCAGAGAATCGAAATATTCATCATTGAGATCGAAATTTAAATGATTCGTTAAATCTCACTTCAATCTCTTCAAATCGCAATCACTTCTCAATATAAATATTCTAGATCTTTCGAAAATCAAATTGAATAGAATTCTAGATGAAAACATAGAAAAACAAATTTGAATACAGTAATGATTAGAGACATTGTACTTTACAGAATATTAATGATTCGTCGATCGATAGAGATGATGATGATGATGATGAAGCAAAGAATGATGATTTGAAAGGTAGATGCTATTTCGTTCTCAATAATCAACAACGATTGAACAAGGGACAACGAACGAACCAAAGTTTATGATATTGATGATGAAGAGAAGAGTATCTCCCCAGCTAACAAAAAAGGATAGGTCTCGTATCGATGATCAGTCGTTTAGTTACTCTAGTGTTAGTCAACGTAGAGGACCACCAGAAACCAAACCGAACAAGTAAAACAATGAGAATTGTGCTTTGTTTTCTTTTTCTCCACGATTGATTATTCTTCGTTCAGGAAATCGAAATTCAGCAAACAATTCAATGACATTGAAGATAGAATTGATTTGTAGATTGTTAATGAAATAAATAGTGAAGAAGAAGAAGAAGAAAGAATAAGAAATCTAGAGTTCAAATAGAGGAATAAGAAAAAAAATTGCAGACAATTCTCATCGATTTTGTTCGCATCATCGATATACCTTCAATGAGCTATGGTTGGTAACCGAGACCGATTCGAAGACTAAAGAGAAAAAGTCAAAGATAGAGCTGTTTCGAGACAAAAAAAAGAAATCAGCATCAACAAGAGAGAATAAGATCAGAAGATTTGATACTTTCTTTGTTTTCATAGATCAAAGATAAATAAATCACTTTTTTTTCCTATTCCACAGGTGTTTGGTTTAGGATGTGAGGGCTCTTGTAGGGGGTCGATAGGTTTCAATCAAAAATAAATTTTGAATGCAGCAATGATAGCCATCAAGGAAGAATTTTTTTCGAGAGAGAGAGAGTGCGAGACAATTAGTCGTCTGGACAACCGACTGGTCAATAAAATTTTTTCATCATCTTCATCGTCATCGACAACGATGAAGGTTTAGCGATTTTGGTTTCTAGTTAACAATATTGTCAAAAGTTAAGTTATTCTCGAATCTTGGCAATCATAGTAGAATCAAATTGAACGATAAATATCGAAGGTTTATTTGAGATATTTGTTGCATTCAATTAAAAAAAATCGATCGCTTAGTCAATTCATCTTTTATTTCAAATTTGATAAGCGATACTATTCTGATGTTACGGATTGACCAACACTCTTGGTGGCAACACAGAAAAAGTTCAATAGACAGACAAAATCTAGACAAACATTACCATCGGTCAGATGCTAATAGTGGCGTTAATTTTTAATCCATTTAATTAATCAATCATTCATTTCCGAGATCGAAACATCAATTTTTTGTTTTTGATTGATTTCGATTGATTCGATTGCGAGCGATTGAAAAGGAAAAACAAACTCAACTAGATGGAAAAAATTCGATGCTGAACGGAATAGCAACCATCAATGACCATTGGCCAGACGTTCAAAGTCCAATACTAGTGTTGGTGATGATGATGATGATGATGATGATCTAGGTCTCATTCACATCGAATTTTACCGAATGCATTCATTGGTTTGTTTTGGGTCGTTAATTTTCTACCAGCACCACCACCACCATCATCATAGCTCTCACAGGTAAACCAAGATAAGAGCTAAGAGAAAGGGATCCGAATGAAAGCTTCAATCAATTTGATTGCTTTCTACTTAAACGATAGTTCGCACTTGTTGCTTTTTCAAATGGATGGTCTAAATTCTTTCGATTCTTTGTTGGATAGATAGATTCTCATTATTTCTAAACCATCATCATCATCATCACCATCATTGACAACAACAACAACAACAACAGCATCGGTCATCCGTTGATCCGCTATACCACAGATGAATGAACGATTATAATCGTTTTCTCTCTCTCTCTCTCTCTCTTCTAAATGAATAAATGAATGAATGGACAAATTTCCATCGAAATTAATTCAATCTGAATTTGATGTTCACTACTAGATTCTATTCTTTACAACTCTATTCGTTTCGGAACTAACTATTCTGATTATTGATTTCACAGTGTTCCATATTTCTAGACATTTTTCCGATTGTTTAATTTAATTTGATTTTATCTTTTTTCATTGTGATTCAATTATGTCACATTACCAGACACTTCCGAATTCTTTCCGAGCAATTCTATTCAAAATCGAAATCCAATTGATACTCTTCACTTCATCAAATGTGATGTTGTGTTCTAATTCGCTTCATCATTCATAATTCCAATCAAAAAAAAAACTAGCACAAAAAAAAAACAAACAAAAAATCTACAAATTTATTCCATTCAATCATTATTATTTCGGTGTTGGAGACAGAGAAAGAGAAAATAGAGAGAGAGAGAGAGAGAGAGAGAGAGAGAGAGAGAGAGAGAAATTTCAACCAAATCGCCACCATATCAGTGGAGATCTGCAGAAAGCAAACAATGCGAACCGAAAAAAAAACGAAAAAAAAACAGAAAAACAAAAAGATTAGAGGATAATCGAATTCATCGAGTTCGAATTATAAATTAACCTAGAAACACATTTGATTTTGAATCAAATCAATTCGAGAAGTGAAATACTTCTAGAGCTTTTTGGTTAGAGTTTTTTTTTCTCGGTTCAAATATCATTCCAATGGATATCGCTCTAAAATTTGTAAGAAAACTGAGAAAATTTACATTAACCGAGAAACCTCGACACCATCACCATCATCATCATCATTATCGTCGAAATCATCACCGGATCATCGAAATATTTTCAAGTCGAATTATTATTACTTTGTTGAGGTCGTTATTATTATTGTTGTTGTTGAAGTCGGCAAGCATTAAACCATTGCCGTTGTCGAAAGCCATATTTCACATTGTGTTTCCCCCACCCCCAGTAAACTCTTTTTCTTTTTTTTTTGTAATCTTTTTGTTTGTTTTTGATTTTTTTAATTAAAAGCACTAAATTATTGTTTCATTTGTTCTCTTCAAAGTCAACCGCAGAGAAAATAATTAGAAACGATTGCGATCAAAGGTTCTCAAATTTGAGATAATTTTCATTCCGGTGTTGAAGACAACTCTTTCTGAACAATGGAAACATCGAGATTTTAGCGAAAAAGGGCGTCAAAAATTTTATGAAGTTTAAGAAGCTCTAATCCGTAACGATCTCCATCATCATCATCATCATAATTAAAATCTCATTCGATTTGATTATCGTATTGATTTATATTAATAAGCTTAGGTTTTTTGAGAATAAAATCATTGCGAATAAATTAGAGAGAAAAATCCAAAACAATTTCACACCAATAACCAAAGAAAATCATTATCGCTTTTTGAATTTGGAAAAAAAAAGACAAATAAATTTCAAATTCGAATTTCGTTCTTTCTGTTTTTGGAGAAGAAAAAAAGCAAAGAAAAAAAATAGATTAAATGGATTAGATTGCAAATCTTGGATCACCACATTCAAAGAACAAAACCATTGAGACAATTATTCGATAGTTTTTTGGTTTTCTTTTCTTTGTCTCGATCCATTTTCCTCCCAGATCTCGTTGATCAGCAACAGTGTCTGGATTTGATTGATATTCACCATTCTACTTTATCAAAGATCGTGTTTGTGGAATGGTCATTTCAATGAAGAATGAAAGAATGAAGAGATATTTCAATTGATCTTATTATTATCAAAATTTCTAAATTTCTACCAAGTCTAATCGGTTTTTGATTGATTCGATTCTCATTGATAGATTTGATTTGGAAACTCGTCGATTTTTTTTTTCATGCCACTCTATTTAAAAATAAATTGTTAAGTTTAAATTGTTTTGGTAATGACCTTCTAGCTTAATTAATTCAATGTTTGTTTCCTAAAATTAAGTTTTCAATTTAAAATTTTAATGATCGAGGTCGATTTAAAAAAAAGAATGAGTTCTGAACACTTGATTAAGAATGGTCTTAAATTTATCTTCGATGACAAATGTCATCAAATCGATCTAGTTGAATGGATTGATGCTGGACAAGCGTTTCGATCAATGTTATTGAACAATTTGATGTCACTGAGCCAATCTTTACGACGATCATTGATCTCAATATTTCGCATACACCCGTGGAAAGATTTGCGAGAGAATAGAGAACCGCTTGGAGCTCCTTGAGGCAATCCACCAATATACAATGGAGCTTCGGTGAAAGGTTCTAGGCTTCGATCATCGAAGGAATGCTCAATGAGACCATAGACAACATCATGACGATCAATTTTGAGCGAGATCGAATTCTTAGTATATTGAACTTTGACAGTATGCCAATGACCATCGCATAATTCGAATTTGTTTTTGAATTTCTTCTGAGCTCGGAACGGACCCGATCCAAGATCAACCGAAGCGACTATTTTCCCCTCATCAGCAAGCTCTATCGATAGTGATGGCACTTCATTGGTCCCGTTTGACATCGAGAAAAGCACTCCTTGATGTTTGGTGGTTTTGAACTCAAACGAGATGTCCGCTTTCAATCCAATGTTGAACATTTCATCATAAGTCGCCCAACTATTGTTACCATTGAAATAGACACCTTTCTCTATTTCACTGTAACATTTCCGATCATCAGATTGATGCATTCGCTTGAAATCGACATGACGTTCGTTCAGATAGAAATGCTTCAGACAACCTTTGAATGGCTCGGTTGTGGGCAAAAATGCACCACCAGCGGCTCGACTTACGATCGGATCAAACTCTACATTAACTCCTCCATTATTTTGGTCAATGTTTTCGGGTAAACCACCGATAAATGCAGTTATTTTCTTCAAGGCTAATCTACGTTTCGGATTGTTATTCTCGACCATATCTTTATGATCAACATTCAACCAGAGAGACAATTTAGTTCTACCGACAGCCACATAATGCCATTGGCCATCATTCAATGGCCTTTCAATTGAACTATGCAATTCGAATCGATATTTTTCGCTCATTTTCATACGAAGAACTAGAATTCCATCGACTAACGCAACAACAAAGACAGGTCTTATGATATTGTTCGAACGTGATTGATGATGATGAGGAGGATGATTATGATGATGTCCATTTCTGGCTAAGGTAAATAATACTCCATTTGGATAGAAGGTGCGGAACGAAAACGTCAAACCGAAATCGCCATAAAATGTATTATCGGTCGTCTCTAACGAGATGAAATCATCCGAATCAGAAAGATGATCTCCGAATCTCATCGCATCACTTTCGATTGACATCTGCATTGAGGTTTTGGTTGATGCACATCCAAAATGATAGTCGTAATTCTCTGCTGGCATTGCAACCATTCGATCTGAAGTGAATAGATTAGGTCGGAAAGAGCTTATCATAGGAGGGCCGACAACTTGTTGATGATGATAATTTAATTGCTCTTCCGGATGTTCCATTTCAAAACTTCCTTCATGTCCAATGCCAACGCCTTTGAACGAGACAGGATTGTTGAATGAGATCAATTTTGAATCGAAGACAATATCACGTATGACACCGTAGAAATTCGTTGAGTAACCTTTGTTGATCGCAGTATAGCCAGGAGCTAATTTTACAAGAATCAAATCGTATTAAATAGTATTGAACAGCAATCTAGTCGGAAAAAAAATACTTACGAGCACCTCCAATAAAAAGTCCACCTTTAGTTGGAGCTTCGATGATTCTAGATTTAGCTAAACGTATCTGTGTGCTCTCTTGTTCATCATCAATCAGTATTCTAAATCTTCGAGAATCTTTGATGCAGGTAACGGTGTGATAGTTTCCATCTGAAACATTAATGTTATCGAATCGATAGGTGCTAACACCTCCGCCACCATTCAATCGGACCTCAAGTGTTCCATTGAAGATGTAGAAAAAGTAATAATGCTATCAAAGGGTGAAAGAAAATTCAGAATTAATTGTAATCGATTCTTAGACATCTCATCCGACATACATCATCTTTACGATCATAGGTTCTTGGTTGACCTTCAAAAGTCGAAAGAAGAAGTGTACCAAATTTTCTTGGAGTTTTAAATGTAAAACTGAATTCCGTATGTTCATTTAACGGTTGTCCATCTAGTTCTAGATATCCATCGCCGAAAAAACTTGCAACTCTGATTGGTTTCTCGAGACAACCAGGTTCGATACCGAACGATTGTATTCGTTGGAAATTGATCGAAGTTGTATCGATTTGAGGAGAATTGAAACATCCGACAAACGATTTGAATACAACATTAGGATAATCTATTGAACTTATTAGTGTAAAATTCGGTGTGACACCACCAAAATAAACATCAGCATCGGCTAGATCAAGCTCGTTCGATCTCAAGTTTGTTTGCAATTTTTTCTCATAGGTACGTTTGTTCGAATCTACAACAAACTCCAGAACAGCATATTCGTTTTCACGTTCCGCTCTCAAATTTACCCATTGTCCTGTGTTGAGTTTCTCATCTGTGACCAAAAGTTGCGATGTTCCTTGTCTGCCAGGACCGGCACCAAAATGGCATTCGAAATGCACTCGGCCATCTTTCAAGAAAATAGCGACATAATCTTTAGTTCTGGGATTCGATGTGAAGAATAGCAAAGCATCCTCATCAAACGTTCGGAAGTGCATCGAAACGAGATATTGATTTTTGTTATAATTAGAGATTTGACGAGTTTTTCCATAAGCAAACTCATCGAAAAACGTGTACATATTTGGATCGATAGGCTCAGTCGCTCCTTCCATGCAACCATCACAACCTATGGTGCTGGTAAAGTTCCATAGTCCAACTCGTTTGCCATCGAGATACATCTCGAACAGACAACCTGCGAAAGATCTCGATTGCAATTGTCTTGGAACATTCGATAGATCTGGCGGTAAACCACCTACATAGAAATATGAGTTACGATCCAAATTCATTCTTTTCGATTCCGAATTAGAGGTGACACTCATTTCAAGTGGATCCTGGAATCTGGCTCCAGGAACGCTTAGAACCGATAGATTTGCAGTCGATCCATAACGTTTCACTTCGATTTTGTACCAATTAGAATCTTTACTCAATAATGCATCGTTTGTCATAATCATCAAAGGATGAGTGATCATTCTCTCATCGTTTCCAGTGCTCCAAATAAATCTAATCTGTCTGTTTACCATTTCAAGAGCCATAAAATCATTATTGTATGATTGTACGTTACGAGAGCCCAAATACATCAAGAGACTATCTCGAATATGCTCATGTTTGATTGCATAGTACATAACGATGTTGTTGGTGAAGGAAGGTTCGATATCTGGTTCGTAGGTGCGAATACAAACACCTTCACGATCAGCGCCTAAAGAAATTCGAATACTGGCGGCTTTTTGTCGAGCCAATTTTATTTTTGCTTTCAATTCATCAAGATTAAGATCAAATTGTTGCTGATGACGGGTCAGACCAGGACCTTTAGATTCAATTTTTACGATTTCTTCTTTCAAACGTTTCAACATCAACAATGATTGAGTGATGTCACGTTTGATTTCATCAAGATCAGCTTTGGGACCAGAACTTAGCTTCTTGAATTCCTCTTCAAGTGAATAGATTCGTTGTGTAACATCATCTAAACGTTTGTGGCTGTTAGCTAAGTTATCCAAAAGCGATTGCAAACGATCAATGATCGCTCGAACTTCGTTTCCTAAGCCTTTTGGTAGCTGATCTAAACTTTGATTTATCCATTCGAGATCTTGGCGAGCCGAATCGATCATAGCTTCGATTTCCGCCAACATTCGTTGTTTTTGTGCCAATTCATATTGGAAATCTCTTAATCGTTTGTTGAGATTGCTCGCTTCTTGCAAAAGCTCTTCACTTCGACGTCTTGCATCGATAGCTTGCTGTAGTAAAGAAGCATCACTGTCTTGATTCGCTTCTCTGAATGCTTTCTCCGCTGCAGCCCGAGCGTTTGCGACGGCAGCTTCCGCTTCAGTCAACGCTTGTACGATAGTATCGTAAACATTTGCTGCCTGCAATGGAAATTGAGCTTGATCTTTGGTTTGATTGAACAAACGACCAAGCTCATTCACTCTTCTCATCAGTTCAGCAGCATGTTCTTCGCAAGGTTTGACATATTTCTCTTCATATTCTGGATTCAATCGCGCCAATATACTTCGACGTTTTTCGATCTCATTCATTAGACTGTTTAATTGTGCAACAAGATCTGCTACGTTAGTGAATTTGATTTTGGTATCGAAAAGATCGCGATGTATTAAAGCTAGCAAATCTCTGGCTTCATCAAGAGCGGTTCTGGTGGCATCGGCATTGTTGACAGCATCATCTCGGGCATTCAAAATATCTCTCAACATCGGTCTGATCATGTTGATAATTCTTTGAGCTTCTCGTGTTTCGGGATAAATTCTACGATTGATTAGATCATAGATTTCATTCAACAATCTCAATAGCTTATTGATTTGATCATGCATTGGTCGAGTGTCACCTCGTTCAGTGAGAAGTTGAGAAACACGTTCAAGCAAATACATCGCTTTTTTCAATTCAATTTCCGCTTTGCGAGAATCTGGTGAGAAATCGGTCATTCTTAACTCTTGCAAAATTTTGATCGCCTCTTCGAACATTCTATCGGCAGAGCTACCGATAGGATCTGTTGAATCGATTCCGTGACGCTTCAATTGATTGATGATAGATTGTATCATTTCCCAAAGATCTGCAATACGATCTTTGATATCTTGAGCTCGATCGACTGCATCACGAGCCTTCAATGCTTCGATTGGAGCCTTTCTTGCTAAATCTCTTGCTTGAAGATTTAAAAGATCAGCTAACGTTTCTAAATCAAAATCAACAGTAAAATTTCTTGTCATTTCTTTGCCATTTAGTACACGATCTTTGAATCGATTCATTCTATTCATTGTATTGTTGAATTTTTTGGTCAGATACATCAATCTAGTCCATGGCAAACTATCGACATCAGTGAGATTAGCTTCTTGTAATATTGATTCTAGAAATTCGACATCATCTAAAAGTTTTCCAGTACAATCGTCATCGCAATTCAAACATCCAGTCTCAGTGACAACGTGTCTTGGTGGACAATTACCACAATCATGTCCAGTGATTCCTTCCTTACACGGACACTGACCAGTTTTCTTATCACAAATGTTGCTTATCGATCCGATTGGTGAACAATTGCATGGAACACATTTGCCATCAGGAGCCATCGGATCTCCCCAGTAGCCATCAGCACATTGCTCACAATGTCGGCCTGTATAACCGACTTGACAATCAGTACAAACATATTCAGAATTTGAACCAGGTAATAATTCACAAGTTTCGCTGAACGAATTGACCAGAGTTGGACAGGCACATTTTCGACACGGAATTCTTCTTGTTGGATCACCATAATAACCTCGCATACATAAATTACAATAGGGACCGGCTGTGAAACCTTCACAGTTGATGCATTCACACGTTTCTTTATCACAAATTCGACTATAATTGTAGCATTGACATGGCTCAGCCCATCCAACGAGATCTAAAATATCTTTTGAGTCTAAATAATTGGGTTTGCGTTTACGACAATATCCTATATTAGGATCTTGGCAAGATGATTCAGTGTATTGAGGAGGACATCGACATTCTTCAACACCAGTCGCTAATTTGGATGAAAAACCTCCAAGAGTTGCTTTTTCGACAGAAATATCACTAATACGGACAAAATTCGCTTCTGTCAATTCGCTCGAACGAACAAGAATGTTTTGTACTTTTTGTAATGCAACCATCAAAACATCTCTGGTGACGGGATATTCCGGATTATCTGCCAACGTCCATTCAGATTCGTGAAGTTTGACTCGATATAGGCCAGTTTGTGAAATCTGATCCGGACCATAATGATATAAGATGATTCGGTGATTGCCTTGTAGTGCTACAAGAGGATAGCGTTTTCTAAGAGCATCCGATAATTTTCCTCCACCTCTACTATAGATGCGGAAACGTAAGAATCCATTATAAGTAATGACTTGATCGTTGAGCATTTCTTGAGGCATCGTCCAATAAAATAATTGTTGAAGTTCACCAAAATTTGCGACACCAACTGAATTGGTATCAGAAGGTATTGTTTTAAAACCAAGAATGGATCGGATTTCTGTGGTTCCAATCACAAAATAAGCCTCTCGTTGAGGAAAGTTATGTTCGGTCCAAACTCTCTTCGATTGATCGCATTGTTCTGATTTTCCGAAGCAAAAACATTGAAAACAGCCTAGTGGATTTTCCGATGAAAGACCAAAAGCATTTTCTTTGCAAACATCACATCTTCGGCCTGCAACATTTTGTTTACAAGGACATTGTCCAGTCTCATCACATTGACATAGACCATTTTCTTTGCAAGCAGAAGGATCTGTTCCAGGTTCATGGCAATCACATCGACGGCAATTGGGGAATCGATAATAACCGAATTTACATTTTTCACAATGTCTTCCCTCGAAACCATCGAGACATACACACTCGCCTGTTTTGTGATTGCATTCATTACTTACAGAACCTTGCAGATTGCAATCACATGTTTGACATCCTGTTAGCACATCGAATCCCCAAGTTCCAGGAGCACAATCGTTGCAAGTTGGGCCAGCAGTGTTTGGTGGACAAACACATTTGCCAGTTTTTGGATCGCAAATATGTCCAGGAGCTGTACACGGCTCGCATGCAGAGCATCCATTTGGACCGAACCCAAAATATCCAGGCAAACATTGATCGCAATGTAACCCTCCCACTCCTGGTTTGCACTCACATTGACCAGTGATTTCATTGCAAACATTGCTATAAGAGCCGGTGATATTGCCTGAAAGTGATGGGAAATCAAATCAGAATCGATCGGTCCATTTTTGAGAATTCAATACTAACAATTACAAGGTTCACAACCCTTATTTGAAGCTATATTCCAAAAGCCTGGTTCGCAATGACTACAATCTCTTCCAGTTACAAAAGGCTTGCACACACATTGTCCTTAAAATAGAGAGATTAAAATTAATTTCATACAATTTCTTGATCTACCTGTGAATTCGTCACAATCAGGTCCTTCAGAACCTAATTTGTTGCAATTGCACCATTCGCAGCCATTATTCGAGAAACCGAAATGGCCTTCTAGACATTTGTCGCAATGTTGTCCGAAAACGCCTGGCTTACAGTGACATTGTCCACTATCTTCGTCACAGATTGTATCGGTTGAACCAGTCATATTGCAATTGCACGGTGGACAGCCTAATTCAATATTACCGTAACCGGGAGCGCAATGATCACATCGAACTCCAGTATAATTCGGCTTGCATTCACATTGTCCAGTTACTTTATCACACTGACTACTAACGGAACCTTGCAAATCGCAATTGCAAGCTTTACAATCTCCAATAGCAGCATTACCCCAATGATCCACCAAGCATTCATCGCATTTCCAACCACCAAAGTTCTCCAAACAATATTTACACTGACCAGTCAAACGATCACAATAACCTTCAATTGTAGTGTTGGCATTTGGGCCACAATCACATGGGGCACAAAATCCTCCAGGAATCAAAGGATTGCCGAAATATCCGTTGGCACAAAGCTCGCAACGTTCTCCTGTGTAGCCTTCCGGACATTCAAGACAAACATATCCGTATTTCGCTGTAGGCTCTAGCCGACATGTTGGTGAGAAATTATTCGATGAAATCAAAAGAGGGCAAGCACAAGGTTTACAATCATCCTCTTTGCCTCTGGTTGCATCACCGTAGAAGCCAGGTTTACATTCTCCACAAGTCGGTCCAGTGGTGTTATGCAAACATTCACTACAGACACCTGTATAGGGATCACAAGATTCTGCATGATTGTTGCAATTACATTTCTCACAGACACCATTCACAAGAATATTGTTGACTCGTCTGTAACCAGGCTCGCAATATTCGCACGAAAGACCAGCGTAACCAGGAGGACAATCGCATTGTTCAGTTCCAACAGCCTTTTTAATGCTAGCTGACGAGTTCGATGCTTTCTCAATATCAGTTTGATATAGACCGCCTGAGACTTGATCCGTGTGATATTTCGCTCTAATCAATAGACGTTTTAGATCATGTAAAAGTAAAGCGAAATCTTGTCGAGATGGTTGAGAGTCTGGTATCGCATGGCCTTGATCATCAACTCGGAACCAATTTTGTTCTCTTAAAGGTAAAATTATCGTTGAATTTAGCTCATCTTCGTCGGAGTCTTCTTCTCTTCTCTCTAGTCTATAGCCGAATCGAGCATTATCAGGCCCTCCTTCTAGTATTACGTCCGGTTCTTCGGTATAAACACCCGAAGTGTCGCCTCTGACTATAACATATTTCACTAGATATTTCAATGAGTTTCCGTAGGTGTAAAGATTTTGGCCAAGATATGCAGCCGGTGCTTCCCAAAAATATAGATGTTGAGCTGAATCTGGTATATCATCGTTAGCGATTTCGTAACGTGTGTCCTCAACATCAGGATCTATCCGAAAGGTTCCAGGAACATCTGTGACCTTCCATCGTTCAGAAGATTTGATCACTTCGATACCCCAATCGCTAGGTTTACATTTATTGGTTGCACCGAAACAATAGCATTGTGAACAACCATCAGGATTATCAGCAGCTAGATTGTAATATCCTTCCTAATTTCAAAGGATTAAGACAATTATGGTAATTAGAATTCTAACAAACCTTGCATTTATTGCACCTATTTCCTACAACGTTCGCTTTGCAGACACAATTACCATCGCAAACATTTGTGTTGACGATACCGGCATTGACACAAGTGCATTGTTCGCATCGAGGATAATTACGATAACCTTGAGCGCATCGATCACATTTTGGACCTTCGAATCCTTCTCTACAGAGACAATCTCCTGCTCGCCTGCCTTCGATTATATGGCTATCATCTTTGACACAAAGTTTATTCATTCCTGGACCAGTGCATTGACATCGAAGACAAGGTTTCTCGCTCTCAATGGAGACGTCTTCTGGACGATAATATCCGTCTTCGCATTGTTCACAGTTATAACCTGTGGTATGATGTTTACATCGAACACAAACACCACCACCTTCATATACGCCATGTTTATTGATTGAGAGTTTTTTATCCGCTACTGTTGAATCATAGTAGCATTCATCTGCATGTCCATAGCATTGACATTCTTCGCATGGCGATCCATCTCTTTTGGTTCCAGCTCGCCATTTTTTCTGATTGAATAATGGGCAACAAGTTTCGCATGAACGTCCACAGGTATTATGTTGACAGAAACATTTCGGTAGCTGATACGAAACTAAACCTCTACTTGCAGAGCCTGTAGATGGTTCAGGATTTTGACATTCATCAGCATGTCCATTACAGGTACAACTTCCTCCAATCGAAATGTCTTTGATTGAATAATATAGCTGGAGTGTTTAAATATACAAAATTAAGTAACAAGAAACATATCGATCGTAAGGAATATACGCATACCCGATTGGTCAGAGAACTATCACTCTTGTCTAGGTCTTTGCTATCATAAAGCAAGCTTCCTTTCAAGGTTCGCATTTTTTGCATTCGGATACGAATATGTTGTGCTCGGATAAATTCTCTCAATGTTGGACTGATTCCTTCTGGTGTTTCAGCACCAGGTCGACCGTTGATCAATGAGACATCAATCTTTCAAAGGAGAAATTCAAATTAATCTCCAAAAGAAAATTTTTTGTTTTGAATTTGTTTTGAAAAAATAATTTTACCTCTTCGTTTCCGATAGCATTGTTTTTAGCATACATTGAGGTACATATCACTTCATCGTCCGTTCGATAACGAAGTTTACCGATCGATGGCCTAACTCGATACTTCTCCCAGCACTCGGTATCACTTTGAGCGAAATATTGCCAAGGATAATAGGTGATACCATCAATGGAACGCTCTAGGATCCAGTTCAATGGCAAAGGTGAAATCGATGATTTAATTATGACATAAGCGATTTCGTAGACTTGTCTTAGATTGATATTGATAGTGACCCATTCATAGCGTTTGCCATTTTTGAGACTTGGACTTTGCCACCAGCTCTCCGTACCATCGATAGCATTTTTGATTGGATGTCGTTTCGAGAAATCTGGATTACTAGCATCACAAACATCACAATCGGTTGAATTATGTCTGAGAGAAAAAAGATATCGATGAGGTATATGAGATACTCGAGAATCTGATTCTATCAATCTTACGTATGCGATACTAATCGGCAATAGTATTCTGGTCCAGTTTCACCACAAGTCGCATTGACCGATATGATTGCATCGGTGGCGAGATTTATTACATTCGGATAGAGACCTTTGGTGGCTTCTTTAATTAGAATAAAAAAAGTCAAACAAAAAAACCGATTGAAAACAATTTCATTGAAAAAAAAAATCTAATCAAACTAAGAGAGTAACAAGGAGCAAAAGAAACCCTTGAAGCTTAAGCTCATTCATTGAAACCTATATATTCTGGTAGACCATAATCGTCTGGTATGTAAATATCAACACTATTCGATGGAAATTCATTTTGATTAGGCCAGTTTGTAATTAATCGCATATATCGATTGAAATACGATTGAAAATAATCAATCGATTGATTATGTAAGGAATAAGGTGATGGTAATGTTAAGATTAGTATCCATAGACAAACATTCAATCTTGATGACATGTAAAATAAAATTTCAATTTCGAAGTCTATTGTTTTCTTCAATGATTTGACTTTGATTTCGAATGAACAAATTGAGAAGAAAAAATTTTTCCCACTAAATTTAGCCTTACATCGAACTGTCGCATCTGAAGCATTCGCATTGGGAATCCATCACTTTCGATATCATATCATCGAAAGGGCATATCATTTCGATGCTAACTATCAATAGTTTGATTATCAAATAAGATTTAGGATTTTGGCCTAGGCTAAAATTTTTTAAATCTAAATGTGTGAATTAAAACCAGATATTAGAAATCAATTTCCGATCACAAAATATCTATATTCTTCAACTCAAACAAGAAAACGAAATTTCAATTCTAATTCTCTATTGATCCATCTGATTGAGATGGACAGATAAATCTTCGAAAAGGTGCGGCTAATACTTTGCGAGAAAAAAAAAATCGAAAGATTTTGTTCTAAACAAGTTTTTTTTTTAAATTTAGCACAAAATTCAACAGACCAAAAGAGAGAGAGAGAGAGAGAGAGAAAGAAGAACACCCACGTAATCCCACGGATGTCCATAAATGGATTAGTTTCGAATCCAAAATATTTCGAAAAATATTAGGACTACGATGCTATGCTACTTATGAAATGAAATCAAGCATAAAACAGAAACATCTCGAAAAGAATACCATACCATTGATGGTGCTATTGTTTGGTGATCGACGGATCGATTGTTGTTGATGATCTTGGACAGCGTTCTCGATCTCATCGAATCCGCCAAGCCTATGATAACGGGAATAATGTTGCGGTGATCCATAGGATAGTGTTAATTGTTTCCAAGCGGAACATTGTTGAAACCAAACGAATACCACCAGAGCAACAAAGATTATCGGTTTGAACATTTCGAATGCTGCGATTAGTGGATCACTTTCATTAACATTTTTTTTTCTCTCCAAAAGTGATTCAATCAGACTGAAAATTTTTGATTCAATCAAAGAAAAAAAATTTTTTTATTAATTGTTGTAAACATTCAAATTGGTTCATTTCGAAAAACAATCTTTAATTTGTTTAGTTAAAAAAAAAGTAAACATAACGAAACATTATACCAGACAGACCTTTTCGCAACAGTAGATCAAATAGATTCGATTGGGATCAATCAATCTATTCCAGATTTCGATGCAGATTCAAGCAAAAAATAGTTGAAACAGAAAAAAAGACAAACAGATTTGAAGCAAACAAATTTTTTGTTGAATCTAGAAAAATTCGGCAAAAAAAAATCAATTCGAATCCAGACTTAAATGATTGGCTCTAAAAAACAAACTGAATAAATCGACTTGGAGATTTGTAAGGTTCTCTCTTTCTCTCTCTCTCTCTCTCTCTCTCTCTCTCTCTCTCTCTCTCTCTCTCTCTATCCTTTTCCCATCAAGATTTAGATGCAATTTAATTTTGATTCTCTTCGTTCTTCTTTTGAATTTATCAAAATTTGCCATATTAAGATCGATTTCTGTTGTAGCCTCAATCTTTATCCTCATAATGATTTGCAAATCAAAATGTGTGTGGGCAGCTTGATAATCCTCTTTTTTGACCATTTTTTTTTCGATACCTTCTGCGTTTGCAACGAAAAAAAAAGATGAAACAAAAATGAAAAACAAATGTTATTGATTGAACTGATTGTTAGCCATAGGAAAGTCTATGGTCTAAGTTCTTTTGAGGCTGGGGATAGAATCAAAGTTTATCTCTTCTATCTCAAGAGAGAGAGAGAGAGAGAGAGAGAGAGAGAGAGAGAGAGAGAGAGAGAGAGAGAGTTCCGATAGAATTGTTTGTATTAAACGCAACATTTAACATTGTAACACATGGAAAGAGCAAACAATCAAACTTCTCTACCAGATGGTCAGAGATGGAAAAAGAAAGAGATACTTTTGGAAAAAATAAAAAAAAATTCTAAACAACAATGAGTTGCAAATGTTCTTGCGAGAATCTAAAGCGCCATCGAACATCTGCTTTTGATTCTCGCAAGAATCTATTCGATTCTACCAGGAAATGGTCGAATTTTTTTTTTGAATTTTAAAAATTTCTCACAAACTTGTAGATGGCGGTAATTACGTAGGGTTGCGGTGAAAATTACGCAATAAAAAGTTTAATGAGACGAAAAAAAAAAATGTATTTTAGAATTTCTTTGATAAACAAAATCATTGAATAGCTTTGAAGAAAATCAAATTTTTTTTTGAAATCGATATGATAGATTCGAAATATTTATCTTATCTTCTGAGACATGATGCTCGAGTATCGAAACTGGTCGATGATTTTGGATTTTTGTCTCTGGAACAATTGAATGAAATCACCTTCAATGATCGTTCGATCAGAAGCACTGAACAACAATTGATTTCGATCGCTGATGATCCAACGACCAAGAAACGATTCGACTATGAACGTCGAACTGATGGACAGTTTGTAATCCGAGCATTGAATGGACATTCATTCGAACTTCGAGAGAATATCTACGAAATTTTCGTTCCGAATTCCTCATCGAATAAATTTATCTATCATCTTACCAACTCCGATTTGATCGAGAACATTCTGAAAGAAGGATTAAAACCGATGGCTAGAAAATTTGTTCATCTCTATCCCGATAGAGATCGAGTCCATTTCGATTCCAAACGAAACGCATTGCTACAAATTGGACCGATTGATGAACGTTTGAAGCTTTATAGATCGAAAAATGGTTACATTCTGTGTCCACATATTATTCCAGCAGATTTGATTAAGCTTTTAGAGATAAATAAGAAGAAAAAAATAAAATGAAAAAATACTACAAAAAAAATTGGCTATAAATTTCGATTGAAATTTTTTTTTTCAATTTTCATTGAAAATATTTCCGGCTAGATGGCAGTGCTTGGATTATGTCAATGGCCCAAATGAGCCGAATTCTCGCCCCTATAGATTTGTTTTGATTCGAGGTGCTCTCATTTCGATGATGTTTTTCAAATTATGCGTTGTTTGATGATGTATGTGAACGAATTTGGATCAAAATCTCGTTGATCCGACCAAAACGATTCGATTTCAACGATCAAGAATCAATCAATTGAGAAAATGTCGATTCATAGCAGCTTTTCAATGATATTAATGTTACTCATCATCAATCACAATGGTCTCGTTTTAGCAGCCTCGAACGCATTTCAAGCGGAAAGCTTCATAAACGATTATCCATTTCATAACACTCTGATGGAAGATGATGATACATTTGGATTCGAATCGTTTGCATCACAAACCTCCATCAACGATACACCATGTCAAGAGATCTGGTGTGAAAAAGCTCCAAATATCTTCAATAACTATTATGAAGATATTGATAATACTTTGAATGGATTTTGGCTGGAATCTCCTCCCGATGATATACTCTATATTCCACCTCCTCCGATTCCACCAGCGCTAAGCTCTTGGGTTAGTTCGCTAGCGAACGAATCGATTCGAGATTTCATTATTGGAGAAGATCCAATCGAAGGTGTTCGATGTAATTTTTGCAAATTATTCGCAGATTCGAAGCTTTATCAACACGATAGTGAATTATCGTATCCGTCATCGACATCTTCATCGAAAGACAATAAAAATCCAACATCACTGATTTATGTTGCCATTTTTTCTTTGGTTTTTATCATGTTCTGCGCTGTTTGTTTGTTAATCAAGCATAAAAAGTTTGTCCAAGTTTAATTGTAGCCTTAATTATTAATTTAAAATCATTTTGAATCTCAGATGGTGTATGTTGATCCGTTATTCGTGTCCGATTTGGAGTTCACCTAATGGTATTGCTCATCATCACAAGTCAGCATCATCATCGTCATCAACTTCACCATCGGACGCCTGTCTTTCACCAGTGGTAAACGAGAAATCATCTCAAAGTATCATAATGGATGCACCATTGGCTTCTTTCGGTAAAAAATCTACGATTTCTACGACTGGAAAATATTGGAAACGTGTGCCTAACAACGTACCGGGCAACATACTATTCATGGAAGATCGAAAAGGACTAAGATCGATTGGTGGCTCTTCGACTGGGAATTCCGATCACCCATATAGCGATGGAGCGAGCTGTACTTCGAGTCCCGTATACGCAGAATTAGATCCTACTGGTGCCTGTCATTCGCCGCCGATAATCCCACCACCGATTGGCACTCCTTTTGTACCTTATGCTTATTCTAACACTTACACAGAAGTTCCAGAAAGAATGCGAATAGCTAAACCGATGTCCTCGACAATTCTTTTATCAGATTCATCGACCTACGATAATGCTGCATATCTTCCAGCATCTTCTCAACAGCCATTTTTCTCTGGAACTTTCGGTGGTGTCAATAATTACAACACTCGATCACTGAGACGTTTGGCAGCACAAAGATCAGCAGCCATCAATGCAGCGTTAACAAATAATCAAATATCGACACCATTGTTATCCAATCAACAGTATCCGAATCAAAGTTTATTTACAGCCGGTAGAAATCTGCGAAAAGCTAATCGTACAGTAGCATCGACTCCTTTATCTGTAAACTATTTTAAAAATCGTAATGATATTTCTACAAGATCGATGAATTTTTATGTCACAAATGATCAATCGATTATTGAACAGAATGATTTCAATGCAACTAATCCATTAGAAAATGGTGCAGAATTTGATAGCCCAATGTTTGGATCTTTCATCGATCAATCTCTAATCAATTCTTCTTCTAACGGATCCGGTTCAGGGCAGAGAAAATCTTCTGCTTCCTCAACACAGTATACAGAAATGCCATTGATACCAGTTTCATCCCCCTATGGTAGTGTCGTCAATGCGTATCGAATGTCCGAGACACTCAGTAACACAGATCTCAACTCAGCTGCTTCATCTGTTTCCGGAAATGGAGGTAGTGGGGGGACCGGAGTCGTTTCATCTTCATCATCAACATCATTGAAACGACCTTTACCACCTGTGCCAAATAGTGTTCGACTATAATAGATTCAACAGCGTATTGAGTTTCAAATCAATCGGAATCATTACTACAATATCAGTATTCATTATAACCAAATAACTATTTGATGTAAGGTCAAATTAATAATCTTTCAAATTATCAATTCGAAGACAATTGCATAATTATCATTTCAATAATTTGATTTCATTTGATTAACTTTTTTGAAAAAGAATAATGCATTTAGAATAAAGAAACAGCATTGTTTTTTCCAAACAATACAACCAAGAATATAAATTTTGACATAAAATGAAGAAAATTTATTGGATGAAGAATGAGATAGTGAAAAAAAATCAACAGAATAATAATAATAGCAATAATATAACGAAATTCGCGAGCTAATAAGTTAAGAGAAAATTTCAAATTAAATGCAAAGAGAAAGAAAAAAACGATGGACTGAAAACAAATTTGCTTTTTAATATATATATAATGACAACCAATAGATTCTTTAAGAGCTCTAGGCGACAAAAAAATGGCGTTGGATCGCTTAGGCTTAGACAAGAAATTATACCCTTTCGATTCCGAATAGAATTAACAAAACTCATCGATTGATTGGTGCGGAAAATAATAAACAATCATTATTAGCATTTTTATGAAAGATATAATGCTCAAATCTAGGAGAACAACGAAAAATCGATTTGCGATAAAAAAAAAAAAATTCAGAAATTTCCAGACTTAGAAAAAAACGACTCCTTATTTCGTAGGTGTCTATTTGATTAATCGATAGAAAAAGGTTAAATCACCGGCAGATTTCCAAATGTAATGTTTCACTGTTCGAAGATCCATGTTCGGATCAAGAACAACATCTTGGCATAATAATTCGATTCGATCTTCCGCAATTGAAGTTCTTGATGCACCACCATCATTGTCGTTATCGTTCGTTTGCGATAGTGTTCGATCTAAAGATAGCTGTGTGGGCTTCAATTGTCTCATTGAATCATTACCATCATAATCCGAGGTATTCGCACCGAAGCCTTTCGAACTCGGTGCATTTTTCGCGGATGAATAACGGCTACAAGTGCTTGTATTGCTGCTTGAAGTACTACTTGAACTATTCGTACTACAAGTGCTGTGGCAATGCTGATGATTGATTTGATTTCGATTATTATTATTACTATTAATGTTTTGATTATGATGATGATGGTGCTGGTAATGATGATGAGGATGATGATGGTTATTTAAGACATTAGATTTTTGTGTAGAATCATTATTGCTTGGATTATCACCATTCAAATTCTTCGAATTCGAGTAATCGACATTGTTTGCGACCGGGGTTGATGAACCGGAAGAGACACCGTTATTCACGAAACCGTTTGTTGTTGTCGTTTGCTGCTGTTGTGTTGGATTTGTTGATGATCCATGGCGATTATTATTATTTGTATTGTTATTACTATTATTGATAGCCAATTCATTACATATTCGCATATAGACATGTTCTATCACTTTACGAATCTGTAACATATCAATGGCACTGAAATGATCTTTTCGTGGATTTTTCTTGTCCAACGATGGATGGGGAAAAACGAAAAATGAGATCTTATGAAACAATGGCAATTTTCGTTGCACAACGATATCAGTCACCCATGATGGGACTGTATCTTGAAGCTGTGAATCATCATTGTCTTGTCTAGCTTCACAGATTCTCAGCCTTTGCAATGTTCTATGATTCGATCCGCTTCCGCTGTTTTCACTTATTATCAACGGAGTGTGTGGTGGCATCGAGAAATAACGATTCAATGGGCCATGAATTTCTGGACGATGTCGATTTGAGTATCGATGACTCAATGATTCTTTAATTTGACCATTACAGACAGCCCCGTGTTCATCGTCAAGATTTAAGGAATCTGCATCCAATAGATGTAAATGACTTTGAGGCCAATATTCGAACAATGATTGGAGAACTAAACTACCAAGATTGATTTTCGCATCTTGAACTGTACAATCGTATTGATTTTTATCGAATAAATGTAGATCGAACTCTCTTGCTGATACATATGCACTGAAGCAGTCTGGTTCCTCAAGATGTATGGTTAACATGCCCATATTTAGATCGACTGAGAACCAATTAGGCACATAGACCATCTTGAAACGCTTCTTGATTTCCTCTTCATAATCGACTTTGCCAAGATTTTCCACTTTACAAGCTTTGAGAACATCATAAATTGCAACATTATCATCATCATCTTTGGTGATGATGAATCTTCGATCGTTCAGTATGTGATAATTTTTAATGGCAGGATTCCCTCTAATGATCATCTGAGGCTCATGATTAATTGCTTGTATAGAGTCTATACTTCGTTGAGAATCCGAGATCGATGAAGTAGTTGATATCGATAATGAATTAGTACTCTTTTGAATTGGATCGATTGAGCCATTTTTCGTTGAGCTATTTGGAATCTTCGACAAGCTGTGATTCAAATTCTCATTTGTTTTGAGATTGTTTCGGTTGCAAGTTTCCAATTTACCAGAATTTGTAGGCAAAATATTTGATTGTTCAACGGTGGACCAACATTTCACAGAAGAATCTGTTGTAGCAACCCAAATAGATCGATGATCGAACGGAGTTAGCAATAATTTAAGGATTGAACACTTCTCTTCACATATCACAGTTCTGTTTTGAGGTTGACGCAAATCGATCATCATAACACGACGATCTTTCCCACCAGAGAACACCGTATTGAATGAATCATTTACTTGTAGAGTCCACACTCCTTCATCGTGAGCTAGAATGGTCGCGATACATCTTTGCTGTCCTAATGACCAAAGACGAATCGATCCATCTGAACTAGCACTGAGACATTGACTGCTATCTCTATTGATCACAATCGATCGGATATTATCGGTATGACCACGTAGTTTCATTATTTTATTTGAAGTTCTTGTATCCCAGATTCTGAGCACGTTCTCTGTGGATCCCGAAACAATTATGGTTCCGGCGGGATTCAACGCCAACGAATAGATTGAATCACGATTACCGGTAAAGGAAGTCGTTGTGACTGTATTGTTGGATGTGGTCAGCTGCGTCAATGTATTAACATCCCATAGAAATATTGCTTTATCAAGACCGGCCGATGCGACCTAAGTAAAGAAAAAAATTATCGATGAAATTAACATTGAAATCCGAGAATTCTGATTCAAACTCACTAATTCTTTATCTTTGGCGTATGCCAAAGCTTTAACGTAATCTCGATGTGTTCGTAACGTTGACATACAGATACCTTTGTGAGCGTTCCATACTTTCACTGTAGTATCGGATGAGGCTGATATTAGATTTCGACCATCACAGCAGAGAACAATATCATTGACCCAATCAGTGTGATGTTCCATAGAACAAAGATATGGATCATCATAACTGTTTCCATTTCCGATTTTATTTACGCCACCAGCATGGTGGTGATAGTTTGGATTAAGATGATTAAGAAAATTTTTATTTCTGATACTATTATTGCCAGTTAGATGATTGTTAGTTAGACTGGTATTAGCGCTCGGATTGTTATTATTGTTATATAAATTCCAAATTCTAATGATCGAATCTCTGCCAGCCGTGTATAATCGTTCCAGATGCGGATCGTATTGTAACGAATTGATTCCGGACCGATGAGAACGTTCCTGTTCGGAACGTATCACATAAGATAGGGATATCTTTTTTTTGGTCTGATGATAGCCAGCCATCGTACGTTGATGAAATGAATTGCTCATCTTTTATAAAAATCAGAATAATAATTAATGAATGATTAACAATAATGTTAATGAGCGATACCTTCGATTAACATTAAGAATATATGAGACATTTGATTTGATAGAAAATTTCAAAAGTTTCAATTAAAAAAAAAAACTAAATGAAAACAAAACCGAAATTTTGAAGAATTTCCACTGTCGATGTTTATCGCAACAATCTTTTTCAATCAAAATATAAATTAAATAAATTTGTAAATTTGTCGATATTCCATCAATTTCTCCTTCTCATGGATGGAATAATGATCGAAATGAATTCAATGATCAATAGGATAAATATATAAATAGAAAGATTCATTCAAAAGTTTTGATCGAATTTAGAATGATTTGTTTGATTGCAATGAAAATTCATTAAAATTTTGATTGCTGTTCTTTGATTTTTAAGATGATTATGATAATAAATAATTTGCGGTTGAAATTCATCAATTATTAATCGATTAACAAAATTATTTCGCAATCAAATCGAAGAAAAAAAAGAAAACATTTGGATTGAGTTTCGTTCCGAATGGATTAAATTTGCTTTTTTTTTTGGCTGTTGCCTTGACTATTCTGATTGATGATTCTTCAAAAAAATTCAAACCATTTGCGTTTTCTCCACCATTTTTAGTCTCAGTTTAGTTATCTTTTGATCACATTCAATTATCGTTGGAATGATGATAAATTTGATTGATTTCTATCAAGTTTAATTCAAAGGTGGTGACGGCAACAACGGCAACAACTATTTTTGTAGCTGCTGCTATTGTATGAATGTTGGTTGGATCGAAAATCCATCCAATATCCAATCGCATCGATATCGATTTGTTTTGTTTTTTAGGTATTTGTTTTTGTTGTTGAAATTCTTCAATCGTAGACAAAGAGATAAAGCGAAAGAAAGAAAGAAAGAAAGAGAGAGAGAGAGAGAGAGAGAGAGAGAGAGAGCGACACCATAAAAACAAACAAGCAATCGAATTTGGAAGAAATAAAATGAATTCAAAGAAAAGAATTTCTCTTTGAAATTCTAGCAACCTTTCTTCTCTCGTTGTCGGTATCTTTCTTCTATCAATCTAAAAGATTTTTGTTTACCTTTTTTCATAGTCGAGTAGTAAAACAAACGTTTTGATCAAGAATAATAACATCTTCTCATTTTGTGTTGCCCATCATCACCATCATCGACATCGACAACGACAATAACATTCTCATTTAATTCATTCATTCATTAATCCAAATTGAATTGATAAACAAACCAAGCACAGCACACAATATAGCTGATTAGCAAGCTAGCACTAGCGATTGAGATAGAGCTGTCTGTTGTGTTGAGAGATCTCTCTCTCTCTCTTTCGGCCAATTCGTTGGATTTTTTTTTTTTTTTTGTTATGTAAACAGCAAAATAAACATAAAAGATTCAAGTTTTTTATTCGATAGATGTCGGTAGAGTTGAGAAAAATTTCGTTATCACACAATGGAGGGAAAATTTGAAAAATTTATTCTTTTAATGTCGAAAATTTTTATTTTTTTTTTCTAATATGCAAGAATGGTTTCATTAGATTTTTATTATCTCATTTTTTTTGTTTAGATTGATTATAAAATATAGAATATATTACAAAAAAAGTGAATAGATTTTGATTTTTGAGACTAACTGTTTATCATCGATTGTTTCTTATGTAGAGGGGAAAAAATAGAAAATATTTCTAAATATAACATAGAAAGGAGGCCATATTTGTAAAAAAATAGAGCCTCATTGAAAGAGTTAATAGAAAATAAATTAAACAAATGTTTTGCTCTCAAAGATCAGAAGATGTTTGTAGGCTTAGCGATATAATTGATGCCGTTGGAAGATTTATTTCACAGATGCAGTGTTCGCTGCGGTGCTAGCTAAAATCGTACCGTTCGTTAAAAAACCTACAGGATGATTCAATTGAGTCAAAAGTGTTCGCAATTTATCCAGTTCCATTTTCATTTGTAATAGTTCACATTTGAGTTGACGATTTTCTTGCTCCAAAAAACAAGCTCGAATAGCGATTTCATCTTCTTTCGCTCTTCGAAGATCTCTGGATCGTTTCGCTGCTTCATTGTTTTTCCTTCTACGTTCCCAATAAGCTTCATCTTTTTGATCTTCAGGCAAAGGTCTGCCTCTTTTACGAACGCTAGAGTTGTTCACTGCGGAAATTTTCGAGGAGCTATTGATGAATTGATTGACATCAGTAATCGGATTTTGTAGAGCCGAAACCAGTTGCAAGCCATTGCTGGTAATCAGATCCTCTTTTATTGCTAAATTTTGGCCATTTTCAATCTGAATCGATTGATCTATTGAATTGTTACCGTTGAAACTAGAGTTGCTAGAGTTATCATCGGAATGTTGGCTGTTTGAAGATCTACTTGATCGACGATTAGATCGTGGATTCGTTTGACGTTTAGCTTCGAGAATTTGCGATCGAAACATTTGATATGCTTGATCAGAACCAAGCAATGATTGTGCTGCGCTTGGATCCAATTGTACTGATGTCGAAGTTGATCTCAGAAGGTGCGTTGGTGAAGATTGACTTGGCAGCTCTTTGGTGCTGTTATGAATTTTCAGTGGCTCAGTAATTTTCGATGAATTTCTTGAAGATTGGGTTGAATCCTGATGTGATTGCTTACGACTTAAATTAATCAATGAATCAATTACCGATCTCTCTCCAACTGATTGAGATTTTGGAAAGGTGTTTGTGTTTAATAAACCTTCTTCATTTAGTAATTGATTTGATTGAGAAGGAGAATGAAGATGACGATTAGATAGTTTGTGAGGATATGATACTGGAGAAATGTTTTTTGGAGATGATTGAGATCTACCGCTCGATACAGTTGGAGAGATCGGTGGAGACATTGAAGATTGCTTTTCCTGATGCTTTTGTTCTTGTTGTTGTTTTTGGAACGAATTTATTAAAATCTCAATATTTGGATCTAATTGAAGTAATAGTTGAGCTAGCTGAGGATTTTGTCGTTGATGTTCGAGCAGACCTAGATCTCCATTAGAGGCTTCGTAATTCATTTTCATAATTTGTAACAAAGTATCATTGATATTTCGGGCTCGATTATCATTCGTTGGTAATTGATTGATTTCTCTGAAGAATTTCTCAAAAAGTATCATCGGTTTTTGTTGTTGATTTGGTAGCGCTGCAACATCTTTATTCGATTCGAATTGATTTTTAGAATAAATCTGACCCGATGACGAGATATGATGTTCGGGTGGTGACGGCGATGGAGTTGTGAAACAATGATCTACTTGTGATTGCTTCTGTTTGGCGAAAAATTTCGGATGCATTTTTTTCAACATTTTCGGCAGATCGACTGATTCCGGTGTGATCATAGAGTAGGCTGTTTTCGGAGAGGATTTTGATGAAAAATCTAATGGTTTTGAATCTTCCATCTCATCGTTGAATGATGATTGAATTGGTGAGGATTGTGGAGAATTATAGATTGTCGATTTGCTCTGATTGAATTGTGATATTCCTGGACCAGTGTGATTGCCGAATAAAGCGATTATTGAACCGGTACTATTCGATGTTGAAGTCATCTTATCATCGAGATGATCTTTCAACAGAAACAGATTAAATGAATCACTGCTCAAAATCGAGATGATATTTGGCTGAGAGATTCGAACGAGAGATGATCATAGAATAATATCAAGTGATGCAATCTTCTCACTCAATAATTCAGAATATTATCGTTGCTTCACCTTTTTAAACAATTGAATGAGATTAGATTTGATTTAATCAGAATAGAGATGATTTTTTAAGAAAAAAAAAACTTTTAACAAAAACAAAAATATTAAAATCGTCTTCTCATTGAATGTAAATGTTTTTCTATTATTGGATTGATTTAAAATTAATCAATTTGAGCTAAGACAAGAAATCATTGATAAGTTAGTCCGCAAAGTGGTTAGATATGAGCAAATAAATCGTCTTCGCTTCTCGATCGACGATCACTGAATGACGGACCGATGGTCAATCACATTATTTAATATTGAATGTGATACTCTCTAGCCTTAGACCCTTGATCTCTTGATCTGTGCCGAGATGTAAGTGAAGAAACAGACCAAGAAAAGCTGAATCCAACGATTCTTTTCAATCACACGATCTGACCAAAGATATGATGTATGATCGATCTAGTAGCAAAAAAAAAACTCTTTTTTTAGAGTCGATAATTTTAGGATGATGATGATGATGATGTGTGTCCCCTTACAATTTATTCACTGTCCACTACTTTACCAGTTCAAATTTTCTCGGTCTAAAAAGAAATTCAATTCTTCACTGTAGGATCCATAGATGACGAGGACTGAATGGTAAGGGGGGTATTTTGTCTTCATCATTATCATCATGGAAAAGAAATCGGCAATAGTTATTTTTAGGATTTACAGCATTACAGATTTGGTCTAGAATAAATAAGGTACCCAAAGAGTGCCACAAAAACAGTGTTCGTATTGATTTAGGCTAGGATCAGTTCAAATCTAAGATCGAAGGGATAGATTTTTGCACACGATTGGTCAGAAATGTTCGTTTTTGCCTCGCCTACTTTGTTTTCTGATGGTGGTCATCTATTTGCCTATGAGTTTATTTGAGTGAGTTGTTTTTAAGAGATCGAGAAAAATCTCTGATCACAGAACATCGAATAGGCTAGAGAAGAGATAGATTTGTCTTGCTCTAAAGTGATTTAGGTCTTCACTGGTCATTCAATGTTTTTTTCGCGGCTCTACAAATTATATCGAAAATTATATCTTATCAATTCTAGCATTTTTTTATCATTCTGGATTTCTATTTTAGAAAGTATTTTATCAAAATAGGGCTTTGATTAAATCAATGTTTATTTTTCTCATAATATTTTTGAAGCGTTTTCGGTTGAAAATGATTAGAATTAAATGCAATCTAGGGTCTGAGGAGTTACGTGTAACCAGAATCTTAGCTTTAGAGATTAGATTAGAAATGGTTCTAAAAATAGAGCCAAATTATTCCGAGACCACCAAAAAGATTTTTCCTTAAAAGTGTCATTATTCTGAAGAATATTTATTTGAAACTCTGATAAGTAAAATCTGAAAAATTGGACAAATTTTAAATATTTTGAAGATTTTCCTCACTTGTTATGTAGAGAGAATTTGGATTAAAAATCACAATTAACTGATCAGAGTGTAGAGAAAATCATTTTTCTATGATTCTAAGCAAAAATCTAAGGACTTTTGAGAAAATTGAGTCAGAAAAATTATTAGTTATGAAAAATTTATTAAAAATTTTTGTGCTTAGATATTCTCATCTAGAATCCATTGATAGCAATCAATGATTTGATTTGCTTCATCTATGGCATTCGAATAGAGATGAGCGATCAGAGCGTATTTCTGTGGCAAGCATTGAATGATTTGGCATGTAAGTGGAACAAATCGGTGATAAATTAAGAAACTAGAACGAAATCGGGAGAGAGAAAACCAACAGACAATCAATTCAGCAGTTTATTAAATTTCTGATTTCTTCACTTTACTCGCATATTTGATTCTATTTTGTTTTTGAATAGATCACCGCAATGATTTCAAATCGATTCCTACCAGAACGTCTAGGAATCTTCGGTAAACATAAAAAAATTATCGAAAATAATTTTTTTTTCTGTCTTCTATCTTCTTCTCTCGACTCTTTGAAAGAAATCAAATGAGAATTTTGAGAAAATCATAAAGGAGAGAGAGAGAAACAAGACCAAAAAACAAATGAAGATCAACTTCTAGACCTTAAGAGATAGAGAGAACCAGATAACAAGTGTTCTTATTCGCTTGGAATACTTTCGATTCTAGCCAAAATGCATTTATGATTTAAGAGAAATGAAAGCGCGAACAAAAAACAAAACAAAGAAAAATGAAAGTGATCGATCATTGACAGCGCGCCATAGCTCAAATTGAATGATCCAGAAAACAAAGACCAAAATTAGTCTTGATTTTCTTTCACTCATTTCTACCTTCTCCTTTCTCTACTTTCTCTTTAAGGTTGGGTTTTCATTGTTGTGTTCACGCAAGATATTATCGATAACAAATGCAGAGAGAGAGAGAGAGAGAGAGAGAGAGAGAGAGAGCGAAGAAGGAATTTAGTTCGATTTGACATATGAACGATTGTGTACTAAAATGAAATCAGAAATAAGAAACAGAATATAATCGAAAGACATCCAATTGAATGAGGAATCAAAAAAAAAAAAAAGAACAGAGAAACGGTTTGAAGTTTGAAACCGATAATTATAGGTTATGTGAATTGAAGGTTCGATTAAATCGAAAGAAAAAAAAATTTTTCATCTCTAACTTTCTCTCATAGAAATTCTCAAAAGGGTTAGAATTCCAATCTCAATTTTGTATTCTATCTCATCACTCAATAGATAATTGAAATCGATATGGTCTAGGGACCTAGACTTTAGATGAAATGAATGGAATGAATTAATGATCAAGATGGTCAAACTCAATAATGAATTGTTCCAAATCAATCTGCATTCCAATACACTCTGAACCTGAAACAAAAAAAAAAAAAGACAAATTATTTTTCAGGAGCACATATGAAAAATTTTAGATTTGAAGCAAAAAAAAAAAAAGCTAATAATTCATTGAACTCTTCTAATAATTATTACCGTGTCATATTGGATTTAATTGATTTTAGATTATTCTCTTCGCTCATAGAAATCGTCTTCTGATTTGCCAACAATTCAAATCGCAGCAACAACAAAGTCTCTCTCTCTCTCTCTCTCGCTTTTCCACTCTCAATAAGTACATTTGTTCGTCTAATTCAAAAACTGTTTGTCCAGCGATTGTGATTACGTGAGTGGTGTTTTGTTTTTTTATTTGTACCTTGACAATGGTCATCGAACGATTATAATCATTTTGTGGCCAACAATATTCGAAACAAATTTCACAAAAGACTAGGATTATTTTCTCGCTATTATTACGAAATATTCAAATTTAAGCTTAATTTTGTCTGCATATATTCTACTACCTAAGTAATGCAATGATTCCTAGGTCTTTGATCGATTATCGACCTAAGAAATGAATGATAATTAGTAATTTTTTTATTTGATTATTTTCCGTAGGGCAAAAAAAAGGAGAGAGAAATTTTTTTCTGTTTTGTTAATCAAACAATTGACAAAGTTTTGGTTGCGGCTCAATTCTAAGTGATCACCAACAATAATAATAATAATAATAGTAACAATAGTAGTAATGCTCATCATCATCTTCATAATCATCCACAGTCCTTTCATATTCCTCGTCGTTGTCAATGTCCGCCAATTCGAATCACGTTCTTGAAGATTCGCGTAATGTTCGCTGAGTTATGATTATATGGAATCAAATAAGAGAAAATCAAACCTTATGTCATTGACCTAGCGTGATATGATGTCATATTAGTGGATGGTCAGGATTTTTCTCGGACAAAACAAACAATGATTTGACAAAAAAAAAAAAGTCTTATTCTTTTTTTTGGACTTTGATTTCAGTACAAAAGTTGAAATTATTGAGTTGAATAAATGGTACGATTATTATCGAATACAAACATCCTTGAATGTTTCGAATCATTCTAAATTAGGATATACGATTCTTCACAGATCGAAATGAATTATTTTGAATTAACAAATTTTTTGAAGTATTTTTCGATGATTATCTTTCGCACACTAGTTGATTTGCTTAGATCGCACGAAATCTAGAAGATCGAGGAAATTCTTCAATGATCCTACTTTTTCTAATGATCTTATTTTGTAAAATAGCCTATAATTAACTTGAAGTGAAGTGAGTTCTTCTCTCGCACACAATATTTTTACTTTCGTTTGCTGATGTAGAAAGATGAGCAATCTTAATTGGAGCAAACAAGGATAGAAAGAAGAAAAAAAAAAGTTTGGTTAATTTTATCTACAGTCGATTTCGATCATCACTCACCTTTCTATTGAGTGTAAAACTTTAGAAAATTTCGCTTTCTAAGCAAAGCGTTTCATTCCAATACTTCGAAATGATTTGAATCTAGCAGAAGAAGAAGTTTTGAGACTTCAACTTCGAACACTCAGCATGTGTCGTGTCGATTGTGTTATTGCTCGCATAACACATGTCTCTTGAATCTATTTAGTTTCGTTCCAAGAAAAGAGAGAGAGAGAGAGAGAGAGATTTTTTTCTCCCAGGTTTTTCTTTAAAACACCCTCTGATCAAATTTTTCACATTTTTTTGTGAAAATTTATTGAAAACCTAAGCGTTGCTTTAAATTTGAGCCTTTGTTCAAATATTAGGAACTGAAATCTATAGATGAACATCTTCTTGATTTTTTTTTAACTTCAAATTAAGATTTAAATCCTTGTGAATGTTACACTATATGCTCTCTTATGTAATGACAGTGAATCGAATGAAACTAGAGCAAAGACCTCCTAGGATATCTCCTATCTATATGGTGATCTAATAGGCGTTGAAAAGGCGGAATGAGAACGATATTATACAACCATCAATGCTCTATATTCAATCGAAGCTAGTTTTTGCTCTAGATTCTAAATTGCATTAATTCGCACATGTGCGAAATGAAAAAAAAATGACGATGATGTAACTCCACCCGAATACGTAATAGATTATTATAGATCTACTATTATGTGCTATGATTCGAAAGTAGATAAAAAATGTGGCGATGGTGCATCCAAATGAGACGGTTAGATTATCTAATTTAATCTAACCACGCCTTTATTATTTTTCGCTCAAAAAAAGATCTCGTTTTTTTTGTTTTGCTAGTTTTGCTAGTATAGATCTAATCTATCTTGGTCAAATATTATCCTAAATATAAGTATTGATTTTTTTTTCTCCAAGTTTTCGGTCTGGTTTATTTGTTTTGAAATCGTTTCTCATTTAGTTTTTTTTTGTTTAAACAATAATTAAGGTTTTTATCTTTGAAAATCAATGAAAATAAAGTCAATCAACTGGCAAAAAAAGAAAAAAAAAAAGATTTTGATCTAATATGAGAGATATGAAACAGTTGTTTTTATCTCAAAAAACTTAGAGTTCATATCATTATCTCTCAACCATCATCATCAAACTTGGAAGATGAAGAGTTAAGACAGAAAGAATTTCACGATATCCTACTGTGGGTTTGCGAACCATGTGGTCATAGACATTTTGGAAAAAAAATAGATTTTATCCATGGGACCGGTTATGGATTGAAAAGGATATATCTTGTTCGATGTTATGCTATCGTCGTCGTGGTCGTTGCAGCCGACTTAGTCGACGACGTCGTCGTCGTCGCCGTATTAGTTTTCTTTTCGAGGATTTGATCTGTCGACTTCAAATTTTCTTACGAGTAGTCAAAATGGAGAAGAAAGGTCGATTAAAATTGAGCGAAAAAAAAATTCTATATCCAATAATCGAAACAAATGCTGCTGTTTGTGGGTGAGATGAATGATGATATTTTAGAGAAACAAGAGACTAGAACAATGAATAGGATCAATGGTCAAACTTTCACTTCGACAAACATCAAAGATTCCAAGAATCGCAAACTGTTTATAAGGCTAGAGCGAAAAATCGAAAAAAAAATGGTTCAAATTGACAGTTGCGTTTCGCGAAAAAAAAAAATACTTTGATCACTCATTCCACTGTTTGATTCTTGTTGTAAAATTTCTTCGCTGAAATTCGAGATTAATATTTCTAAGAATCTAAACATAACTTCTCGAGCTGTGAATTCTTCTCACCAGATATTCATTGAAATTATACAATTTCCTAGAAAAAAAATATTCAGCATTCGATTCGCTAAAAGATTTGAGAAAGCGATCCTGCATTTCATAAACGAATCCGTTGTTATCCGATCGACCTAAACAACAAAATCTTCGAAAGCGAGTCAAGTGATGATAGTCCTACTGGTGTGATGGGTATGGTGTGGTTCGATGATCTATTATTCATTATTATTGTTATGATGATTGAGATGACCATAATCACTGTGTTGGTCAGTTATTTCGCTGACCTTGAAAATCGAAAGAGTATGTTTTTTTTTTGCTTTTCGTAACTGGTGGAAAGAAATATTCAATGCAAAAAAAAATTAAAATTTAGAACTATTATGAATATCTGAAGCGATCATTCATAATTTGAAGCACATTTCATTTTCAAACTTATTCCCTAGATCTTCTTTTAGCTTTTTTTCTCGATACCAATCTGACATTTCAAGGTCTTCTAGAAGAAAAAAAGAAAGAAACTTAGGTTCTAGGATATTCAATGGTAAGATTTTCAATGGGAAATATTTCTTGGTGAATGAGAATGATTGCACAACTGGTCACAACGGTTTTCCATAGCTCAATCACTCTACAGTGTGTACACAAACCAATGATCATTTCTTTTGATTAATCGAAATTTGAATTCTAGATAGCGATCAATCGAATCAATATAATTTGAATTGAATTAGACAAGGTCATCTGTATGAATCCGAGAGTGATTCGAAACACTCGAAATCGAAATCGATTGAATAATAATACCGTTTTTTTCGACCCAAAACTATTGTGCTTCTCTCTCTCTCTCTAGTCATTTTGATTTTGTAAGTGAAAAAAAAAATTATATCAACGTGCAATCGACTATGAAATAAATCATAGAAAAAATTGTTTTTTATCCCACAACAATCAACCATATGCAATGGCAATGTGATTAGTTATGAAATTTTGTTAGCAAATGAATTTCGAAAGCGAAATCAATCAGAAATGAAATGGTAGCAGAACAATAGCAAATTGAACCGATTTCTAACCCTTTCACTTCGTTCTTGTGATTTTTTTTTCGATAGTTTCAGTTGAATCAGAGAGTGAATAGAAAAAAACAGAACAGATATTCGTGTGCATTTGATTCCAAAATGTTCGTTCTCTCCACTCTCGACCATCAGAAGTCTTTTTTTAGCAGCAAAAATCGAATTAGACCACATTCACATGTCCATCAATCTATTTTTTGCGTTTTTTTTTCTCTCTCTCTCTCTCTCTCTCTCTTCTTTTTTTTTTCGTGCTCGCAACTCGTTCGTTGTGCATTGTTGTCGTTGACAGTATTACGTACGAATTACGATCGAATAATGTCGAATGGAGAGAAAAAACATTTTCATTCACTCGAAAGCCTAGAACAAAAAACAACAAAATACACTAGGAAAAAAAGACTATATTCGATAATATCGTCAACGATATTTGTCGGCTTCGAACACTACGAAGAGAGAGAGAGAGAGAGACTCTCTCACAGATTCTAGGTCTTGAGAAGAGAGGAAGAAAAAAAAAAGAGTCCGACAATAAATGCCCAAAAGGTCTGGAGATCTGGAATCTATTTAGAGTTCTCACTCTCATATAAAAGACATCTAACCCGTTCACTGAAGAAGAGATCACAAAACAAGAACTTTACCAAAGATAAAAAAAAAAAAAGTCAACTCAATGAATTTCGTTGTCATTTTTGCTCTTGTTCTTCATCGGCAGACAAAGATTAATATCGCGCAAAGATATAAATCGTATTGGATTGAGCACGATGAAGCAAAAGGATTGTTATATAAAAATAGAAAAACCGAAAATTTAGCGAATGCAATACAATTTCTTAGTCGTAACGTTAGTATCTCTTCACAATTGGTAACAATCGAATCACTTCAAGTGATTACCTAAAAATAGCCACCATCAACAATTTGAAAACAATTTTCCAATGATGAATATTATAGATGAATAGAATGAGATCAAAAAAAAAAAAAAAAAGAACAAAGAATTACTTTGCTTTCAAATAGCTTAGCCAACGCAATAGATTGAAACGCAAAATAAAACTTTTCGTTCTATTGCGTTTATGGTTGGTGTTTGTATGATTCAATTGTATTGTTTGCTTTCATTGTGAAGGGTTGTTAATTGTAAAAAATTGAATCGAAACGATCAGAGGAATGAAATTTTTCAATAAAATTAAAATTTTTATCACAAAAATAGAATCAAACTTTTGTGTTGGTAATCGATTGAAGATATATTATTATTCGAGGATTATCCCTCAAAAACGCTAAATGAAAGTTTGAATTGATCATTCAAGCATCGAGATACTTCTAACAACAACAACAACATCATCATCATCATCATCATTCTCTACGTGTGCATACACTATCGATCATAATATTGATCCAAGTGTGACCAGGTTGCCTAAAACGTTCACATTTGATAATGGAATGAATAATGCAATAGTTTTCCAACATCCAAACAATGAAAATAATTGTCTCAAATCTCTCTCTCTCTCTCTCTCTCTCTCTCTCTCTCTCTCTTGCCAACAAAATCAATCGCGGGGGAGTTTCAATCAAAAAAAAATCCCTAAAATAAATGAATCGTTAGCTCGTGTATGTTTGTTGGTGATGGTGTTCGAATGTGTGATCGATGAAAGAATTGTCGTGAAACGAATTCATTTCGAATCTGTCAATTCATTTCGACCAGTTAGATGTGTTTGTGTGTGTGTGTGTGTGTGAGAGAGAGAGAGAGAGAGAGAGACACACACATCCAACAATCGGAATCGAAAACAATCAAACGCTTGAACCCTTTTTCGATGTTATTATCTAAATTTTTTTTTTTCGCCACTAAAATTCAATTTTAGATTTTAGCTGTAAAGTTTACACAAAAAAAGTCGAGAGAAAAATTTTTCAATTCAAATTGTTCATGGACCTGAAAAAAGGATCGTTAGCGAATGTTTTTCTCCTCATCGATTCACTCTATTTTTTTTTCTTGATCCAGAATAGAGAGAAGAGAAATCGAAATGGATTTTTTTTTCTGTGATGGATCAACGAACCAAAATGAAAGTGAAAGGATTGTGATTCGATGTTGATGATGATGATGATGAAAAGGGTCTCATCAAATTTCGAGTGGAATTTGATGTTTCGAGAACGTGTCTGTATTTAAAAACTCTTTCATTGATTCTGTTTGAGCGAAATTAAAAATGAGAATAAAATGATCAACGGAAAAATTCTATTGTTTGCGAGAGAATCTACACCAATCAGAACGAGAGAACTCTTTTGTGTCGATGTCAGATAGAATCCAGTGTTTGGATTAGAAATTAAATGAACTAAATGATGATGATGATGATGAATTTAAACAACATCAACAACATCGACATCATCTTCTAATACATAGATTTGTGGACTAAAACTAGGAAGAAAATCTGAAAAAAAAATTAGATCTTTCAGACGAAAAATACACTCTATATAAATTGGACGAGACCAATTCGATAAAAACAACAATAAAAATTCGTTCATATTAAAGAACCACGCTTGATTGTATTCGAGATCCAGAACCTAATAGAATCGATTCGACTGTAAGAATTCACAACAAGAAGATTCGAAATTAAACAATCAATGAAGTTGAACTAATTTATTTAGATTGAGAAGCAAAGAGAGAGAGAGAGAGAGAGAGAGAGCAGAAAAAGGGCTAGTTTTGTTATCGTTCTAGGTCTCGAGCTCTCGGTACCCAAAAATAGATCTTTTAATCGAGACACTTTCGCACGCAGAGAGAGAGAGAGAGAGAGAGACATACATTCGTAATTTTCCCCTCTTTTTTCCTTCTTTTTTTTTTTTTTGATATAATAAAATTGGACACTTTTTTTTTGCGCAAATTTTTCGTCATAAAAGGATTTAATATTGTTATCAGGGATGTGTGTGTGTGTGTGTGTGTGTGTGTGTGTGCTTTCAGTGCTGAAAGTGTTTGGCTCTGTTTTGTGCGAAGCCTAACTCTTGGGTTGGATTCAGATGTATGCATAATGTTTCGATAGAGAACTAACTAATGAGAGAATTCGATCAACCAGAAATGAATCGAAAGTGGGGGGAAAAAAACGTTCCATTCTTTATACCTAAATTTAGATTTCTTTTTTTTTTTGCGATTCGCATAAAAATGGATAAGAATGGAATCGAATTTTCTCGTTTGGATCGATGCATTGAATCAGCCAATGAACGAAAAAAAAAGAAAAAAAAAATCTATAAATGATTGTTTTATCTATAGTGGTGTTTATGTTTGATTCCAAACTGACTGACACATCAAACCACACATATTCGATTTCAAATCAGCAAAAAAAAAAAAAAAAAAAATACAATACAATCGAGATAGATGCCTCGGAAGCACTCAAAAATCAACACTTCTCGTATCGGATTCGATCACAATTCAATCCGGTGAATTCGGTTATACACTTACGAATGTTTTGTATGATCGTAAATCCTCAAACACATTAAGATCGATACGGAAGAAGTAAAACAAATCAAAGAGAAGATGATCTCAATGTGGAGAGTGACCAAAGAGAGAATGGACGGCGAAAAAAAAGATGATTGATTGATCTAAGCGATGGCAATAATTTATTACTTTTTTTTTGGCTCTCATTTGTATCTCCTAGTGATACAATTCAATCCTTCTACTCTTCGATGCAGCAATGAAAGAATCAAAATCATCGAAGAGGAAGATTATAAAGAAGATTATTTTGATTTGAGAGATGAAGAAAATCATTTTTCTTTCAATCTTTTTTTTTATTTATCTTTTTTGAAAGGGTACGCGTGTTTAGCACATCTATACTTATCGAGGAGAGAGAGAGAGAGAGAGAGACCAATTTTAATTTCAATGCATTGTCAAAAAAAAAAAAAAAGAAATGCTAATAATTTTGATTTTTTCAAATCAAAATATCGAAAAGAAAAAAAAATCAATCGTACAAAAAAAAAAAAAAACAAAAATTGTTCTTGTGTGACCTTACCGAAAATAATAATGATAATAACAATAATAATGACTAGAATTTTAAACGTAGCAAAAAGTTTTGACACTAATCCGCGAAAGAAAACCATCAATGAGTGCTCAAAACTTTTTACTAAACCTACAGTTTCAATTATTTTTACTATCGGTGAAGATGGTGGATGTTTGCGAGAGAATACTCACTCAACAAAAACATTTTTTGGAACAAAAACGAAATTAATTCTCATTCAAATTATTTGTGGTAGTTTTTGAATCTTTTCATCGGTGATGAAAACTAACTGAAAAGAAAAAGAGAAAAATTTGAATGAAAATTTCGGTTTATTTTGGTGTCCACTTTTTGTTCCAAAATTTCTCCCCCTCCTCTCTATTCATTGAATTTTTTTTTCAGTAAAAAAAATTTTTCGTTAAGAGATCGTAAATCATACAAATTATAATTTCGTCTTGTTTTTTTATTTTTTCTTGAAATTTGAACTTTTTCATAGTGAACTTTTTTTTCTTCTGTTTTGGATTCAATTTTTTTGAATCAAATTATTTGCTTCAGATTCAAAGAGTTCGATTCGATGATGTTCGGATTCAATTGTTTGGTTCTGTCTCAAAACTCTACACTAATCTACAGTGAATAGTTTCTTCTGCTCCATTACGATGAAAACTTTCACAATTTCGAACGATTAATGATTGAGGAGCTAAGTTTTTTTTTCTTTTTTTTTGATAGCAATCAACAAAGCTCGCTAGCTAGCGCGGTGAAAGAAAAATTAAAATGAATGATGAAGTGAGAATATAATCTCTGAAGAACAAGAAAACAATAGGAGAGAGAGAGAGAGAAAGATTCATTCTTATTTCATTCTTTTTCTCGGCTTTCGAAAGGTGACATAAGGTATGTTTATCTTTATCATTTTCTTTCATCTCACCAGAAATCAAAGAAAGAAAACGGAACCGTTCGAATTTCTTCCACAACCAAGAACCAAATAGAAAGGGTTATGAAAAAAAATGTATATTTTCATTGTTTGAAAATATGCTCGTGTTTCTCTCGATCACATTGTTCAATGTTTCGTTCGCAATGAATCGTCATCATCATCATCATCACCATCATAATAATCATCAACAAGATGGATTTTCTTAAGCAATCATTATATTTATTCATTCCATTCTCTCTCTCTCTCTCTCTCTCTCTCTCTCTCTCTCTCTCTCTCTCTCTCTCTCTCTCTGGTCAAATTTGCTTTACAGTTTTCCCAACACACCCCCGTTGCATTAGAATCCGATTTAGATAATGGATTGTTCGCACTTCGATTCGGCTCTCTCTCTCTCTCTCTCTCTCTTTGTCTCGCTTTAAATCTATTTAAGGTCCATTTTTCGAATCGATCAAAATCTCTTACACCACCAGTGATTGAATAAACAAATACATTTTTTTCTTCTTTTTTTTCAGATTTCATCCAAATCGAATCACATAGATTTTGACCACCATCAAGATCATCGAAATGAATTCACTTTTTATCCCTTTCTCTCTCTCTCTCTCTCTCTCTCTCTCTCTTCCTCTCGCTCGTGCAAAATATTGCTCTCTCAGTGCTTTCTACACATCTGGTTTCAATGCTTTCGATGATCGAAATCTACGAAGATATTTTTGTGAATTCTAAACAAACCAAATCACACTTTGACCACTCATTGAATGACGATGAAAAAAATGACCGATGACCTTTTAAGGTCATAAAATCGTCCCAACTACCGAAACAGTAGTGTGGGTGATGCAAAACGCAAATAATTTGAATGATTCGCTAACAATCCGATAATTTAGGATTCGAAATACTCAATGCGATTACGAATCGAGCTAATCAGAATCGATTTCTAGATTGTTTATTTTTGGCGCAAATTATTTTTCTTGATTCGAAATAAATTTGCACAGATAGATTCATAATGATTCTTTAATAAGATTTATGAAAATTATTGATTTATTATTGAGGATCAAATAGAGGAGCTTGACCGAATCGATTCGAATTATATCAATCCAAATGGATCGAATAACAATGAAACAGAATGCATGGATTGATACGTTTGTCAATTTTTGTAAACCTCATAATTGAAATCACAATTTGCCACGTGTATTTTTGATAATTATTGAAAAAATAATCCACCTGCCCGATGAGAACGAGATATGAGATGGATATTTCATGAATGAATGATTCTCGTGTATTGGTGGATGTGAATAAAATATGGATTTGATGCCAAATTTTTTTTTCAAGATCAAGATCCATGTCCAATTCGTCAGCAAAAAAAAAATGAACTATCATAACGATCAGATAATAAATCACACTACAATGTCGCAAACGTATTCCTTTTTTAACCCTTCACTTGATAGGGTTAGTTTGTTTCTATCCAATCTGAATCGAATATGAATTGTACATTTGTCTGGATCTAGAAAGATCTCGAAATTTATAGCAAACGATGTGATTATGCGATTGGACATTGCCACTCGTGACCAATCAGATCTCTTTAAGCTATGAAAGACAAAAAATCAAAGCTTTAGCTTCAAAGAAGCTTCGAAGAAGAGGAAGAAGAAGAAGAAAATTCCATCTAATTTAAACAAACATTCTTTCGATGATGGGTGTGGACTTTAAGATTAGACTAATTTCTTTCTTTCTTTCTTTCTTTCTCTCTCTTTTTTTTGTTCCACGAAACCTTTGCCTAATAATATCAGATTCACATCTTTCTAATCGGTGTGGCGATGCTTTCACAAATTATCATAGATTTCTAAACTCGAGAATAATAGCAGATAACGCATAAGATTATTATTGCTAGAGGATTATTTAAGAACTTCAACTACACCTCTGGCTATTTCGAAAAAAAAAACCTCTGATGATGATTTCGAAGAAAAAAAAAAGTCATTTGATAGGGAAAATAAATTGAATCGAATTGCAAATTGAGCACGATAATAGGTGAAAGGTTATGAAAAAAAGAAAACTTCATTCTTTTCTCTAATCGAACAAATTCGAACCGAACCGATCAGAACAGAACAGAACAGTTCAATGTCAATGTCAAGGTCGACAATCATTGATGGTCGCATGGTGTTCAAAGGTCATCATCAATCTATGGTGATTTCAAAACTCTGAAAACAAGTTTTTTTTCACATTTTCTCCCCTTAGTGTTTCTATAATCGGGAAGATTGTACAAAACACATTTGATCGAACTAAATGAAGCGGTACTTGTTATGAGAGCCTTCAATATATAGAGACGGAGGGAGAGAGAGAGAGAGAGAGAGAGAAGAATTGATCATCGAGAGAAAAACGATGGGCGTTTATCTATCTCTCTATCTATCATATGAGAGAGATATTTCTAAAAAGTCTCTAAATAATCTCAGTTTTCAGGTATGAATTCGAATATCATACAAATTTTTTCCATTACAACTATGATGTTGAATCGTAATTTTTTCTTTTTTTTTTCATATTTTGGTGATAAATTTGACGACATTAGAGCACTAACACTTTTCGGTTGATAGCACAAAAACAAATCAATTGCTTACGTATGAATCTGTGTAGGGAGTTTCAAAAATTTTTTTTTCCAATTCTAGAACTGAATATCTTCGAAACATAATGTTTTTCAACGACAATTTTGCATGATGATGATGATGTTTCAAGTTAATGTAGTTTTAATGAACCAAGTTATCTCTTCTCTAGAAGAAGGAAATGAAAAAGAGCAATCGACCATGAAATGATCATTATCGATGATAAAGTTAAGTTCATTACCATTGAAATTCTTCTAGATTATCTTCTAGAATTGAGATCAATTATTCAAATCATTTTGATGGAATGATGATATATGATGAAGAGATTGTTTTGCATAGATAGAGAAAGAATAATCACTTCCGGACCAATAACAAACTGTTCACTTTTGCTAACGGAAAATGAAAAGAGGATGAGAAAAAAAAAATATGGACCATTCATCCTGATCACAACGATCGAAAGAGGTAAGGAAATTGACCAAATAGACCATGCAAAGATCATAATCGTTGAAGGTATAGAAAAGTATTAAAAGCAAAGCACTTCGATTTGACTACTTACTTACTTACTTTCTCTCTCTCTCACTCATTCACTTCAAGATTACAAAGAGAGATGAAGAAAAAAAAACATCATAATTTCTTTCGAAATTGAAAATAATCAAAAATAATAACAAAGTTTTTTGAATCCATAGTTTTTTTTGTATGGATTTGATTAATAACTTCTTTGTGGTTAAAAATGATTTTATGAATGCCATAAATGTTAACACTTCTAGCGGAGCAATTATTTATTCCAATTTTTTTTTATTTTAATTTTATTGAGTTCAAAAACTTAATTTAATTTTTTTAGATTGAATTGATTGTGAAAAAAAACAGTTATTTTCTACTTCGTACAGCAAGAGAAGAACTAAATTTAGAAAATGCTTCTTTCTCTTCAACACCTTAAACGATGGTGGAAATTGACTGATTGATTTATTATCATCGAGAGATATAACATCACAGTGGACCTCATTAAATGGTGGTAGTGAAAAAAGTTTCACTAAGCTAGGGTAGATTTCTTTCGCTTCGGAAACGAACCGTAAATCTAGGGTACCGTTAATTAAGAGATAGATCTTATGTATAGTTTCGAGATCAAAAAAATAAAACAAAATTAACACTGAAACACGGTGTTTTCGTACATAGTTTTTTTACAAGAAAATATAAAAACAGCAGGAGTTTGGGGGGGGGAGTGGGAAACCTAGCGATTCCTTCGAGCATTATTATTTTTTTCAATCTAACGTTGACAATTTTGGTTTATGGACCATTTATTTTTAGAAATCTTTAAGCTTTCAAGTTTCAATGACCAAAAGAGTTACCTTTGTTCAGATGAACAAGATGATGATGATGATGATTTAATTTCTTATAGACGAAAAACAAAACTAAAGGGGTGGATAATGATGAAGAAGACTTTGAAGAAGGAGGAAATAGATTAATGAATACTTGAAAGATTGGCGGAAATGGATAGAATTATCAGAGTAAACAAGTTCAACAAAAAAAAAAAACGAAAACAATCAATGGAACAAACGAAACAAAAAACAAAGAAAAAAAAGTACAACAGATTGAAGAGATTTGTTGCGATGAAATAATAATAATCTATTAGCAAAACGATGTAATAAAATGATTCATAATTCAACGATTCGATTACGTAGGATTTGATGATGAAAGAATTACGTGTTATTATTTCATCATTGATAAGAATCATCAATGGAGACAATAGGCGAAAAATTCCTGATTGTTTCATCATCAAAGTTAATCGTTGAGTAACTTTTTGATGATGAAGATTGATGGCGATTGCTTGCAATGATTACGGTAATCATTGTTAAACGAGAATAAAATCGATGACGTTCGATTATCTAATATCTAGATTCTGATTCATTTTGGCAATTATGAAATGAAGGGTCTATTTTTTTTTTCATTGTTATTTTCAATAGTTTTTCGGATCGAAGAATATGGGAAGTAGAATCTTGTTTCAAGACTTATTCGAGCTAGATCCAGTGTCTAGATTTTGCTTCTCTATTTTCATTATTGAACTTGATCCACAAGGTTTTCAGATCTTTATTCAATGACTTCGATATTTTGAGATCTGAAATTGAATATTTTTTTTTCTCAACTACGCTTTTTTACCAGGATTATTTTTGACTATAAAATGATTATCTAATCATTATCCTAATCGAATATCTTTTCCCTTTCTCCGCCATTTTCCAGTCGATGAGGTTTTGAAAAATATTAAATGAAAAATAAAATTTTCAAACCAATTTTACCGGATGTCCAATCCAAAATTTTTCCCCTCTTCTTGTAGTAAGTGTAGATTATAAGCAAAGTTTGTTGAGTGAAATCACTCAACGAGAACTTTGTACGTATAAATTTGGCACACAAACTAAAATAAATTTAAATTTCGAACAAAAAAAAAAAAAAAAAAAATAAATGGCCGTTGCTGTGCTGCATCGATAAAATTCGAACAAATATTTTCCAGATTTCGTTTTAATTTCTTATTCGAAATAATTATCTATTGCGATTAATTGGATAAGAATTACTCGATTAAATCACTGGCAATCAATTCGATTCGATTTCGGAGAAGAACTTGAATCAAAAGCTTTTAATTGATGCTGATTTTTTAAAAACACTTTAAACACTTGTACAGAAACAATTATTTTCGAGCGATTTTTTTCCGAATGCGAAAGAATTTGAATTCATAAAATTAACAGCTACTTTTCTGGTAATTTTAAAAGTTTTGCATGTTTTTCGCATTCGATTAATCTCTTTTCTCCATATCTTCCATAGATAATTTGATTCTCTTGGTGTAGTTGAATCTAAAATGGATATTATATCAATCAACCCTTATTCCGAAAATGAAAGCGTTTTTGAGAATGCTGATTCGAAACCTCAAAGTATGCTCTTGGCAAACAATGTTGCTAACAGAAAGAAAGGATTGTCATTGATTACGAATACTCCCATCAATCGAAAGAAATTTGGCAATCTATCCAATACTCCGTTGCGGTCGTTAAAAAAACCGACGATCGATTTGAAACAAGACGATTCAGCTAAATGTTCTAGTTTGAAAAAGAATCCTTATAGACCAGCTAAAATCGTTGAGCCGCTGTCTAATGTTTCCAATAAAAATAAAAAAATTCTCAATCAAATGCCGATTGTTTATGAAGAGATTGAGAATTGTAATCGAATGAATTTTCAAGAATTCCAAGAGAACCATTTCCCTTCTGAAATAAGCGATCATTTCATCAACGAATATCATCAAAAAATAATTTCAGCACCATTCGATGATATTGTCAGCGATTCTGGACCGATAGAGGAAGATTTTTTTGATTTATTTGTCTGAAAAACTCAATTTTTGTCTAGATGATTGAAAGATTCTTTCTAGATTTTAATCTCTTTGATTAATATTTTTGTTTTCTCTCAAAAAAAAAAATCGACATTTTTTTAATTTTCCACTCTTATCTTGGAACAATATGATCGAATTGTTTATCTATCTTGACACATTGTACTCGTATCTAAAAACAATAAAATAATTTACGCCATAAAATGAACGGCTTCAAGTGATAATTTGATTGAATTTCTTGTCTCTAAATCCTAATTGAATAGCAAACGATAGAGTTCATTGCTCTTCTATCGAATGTTTTTGGAACTTGGAACTTGGAACAAGCTCTAACTTATAGCTAGAGGAGAGTAAAATTATTATAGAATTAGTTCAAGTTCATCAAAACTGATTCTAATCACCACAAGCTAGGACCTCTCTTGGAACACATCTGTGGATCTAAATTCTCTCTTCTCTATTTGAAATCTAAATAATTTTAGTCCAATTACAGCAGCTAGAAATTAGTTTTCAGTTTCGATGAAACGTTTGTGAATTCATTCTAATTTTCAAAAACTAATTTCACTGTTAACAGAGTACTTCATTCTAAAGAATGGGCTAGATTCAGATCGAATCGAATGATATGTGATGTTCATTTGAATCATCTCGAAGGTATGCTTCTCACTTTGATGTCTACATCGATCGCCTTTTTTTCTCTCTGCCTACCAATCGGATCAAGTATCAATTTATATTCAGAGAGACGAGAGATTTCCAGCGATAGAGAGAGAGAGAGACTAGTCTTCTACTATTTTCGTATGAATTGATTAATTGTGACTGGAATCTAATACTAATTCTAATAGATTCGTTGGTTCTAAAGAATTTCCCCGATACTCATCCTAACGATTATTTCACTAGAATCAAAGCATTGGTATATAGAGAAGTTAGAAAAAGAGGAAGAGAGAGAGAGAGAGAGAGAGAGTGTAACAGGAAGTTTGAGAAAAGTTCATTAGTTTGAGAGAAAATTTTGTTACAAAAAAATCGAAATTCATCAAGATTAGCTTTCGAGTGAAGAATCTAAAGAAATTCTTTGGAAAAACAAAAGAAAGAATGATCCTTTTTAAGCTTAAAGATCTATGTAATTCGATCTTTATTCTCGCAATCCTAGAAGAAAAGAATCTTTACTGAATTATTTGGAAAGAAATTTTAGAATTCATTGTGAAGAATTAAGAATTTTTTTTCCAAACTAATTTTTTCTTCCGATGAAAATCTTTTTTAGTGGAGAAAAAAAAATATATAGCAATCAAATCAACTAAATCTAGGTCAGATTTAGTTTCGGATCTAAGAACAACAAATCTCGATCGACAATGCTGTCAATCAAACTAACAATAAGAACCTCAAACACCACAGATCTCAAACTCCATAGGTGTTTTGACATTCATCGAAAAAAGTTCATCAAAAATCAATATCAATAAACTATCTAAACTTTTCCATTGTGATAGATTTGTTGTGACAATTTCGATGAGAATTTGTAACAATAAAAAAAAAAGATCGACAAAAAAAAGAAACAAAATTTCAACGTAAATCATAACATCCAAGAGAAAAAAAAACAACCCATCCATTTTGATTGAGATCTCTTCTCAAATTTGAAAGGTTTAGATATAAAAAAGATTGAAAAGGTAATCGATGGGTTAAAAGGTTAAAGGTTAAAAGATTCAGATTGTTCGTGTGATCAAACACAAGTGTAGTGTTGCGGGATTTTATTTTTTTTTTTTAATGGAAAAACTTAGACATCGAATCAATTTGGACCTTTTTTTTTGGAAACTTGTTGCAGATTGTAAATCTTCATCGTTTTTCATTCATTAAATTTACTTCTCGATTCATCAAATCGATTCAAGACAGACAAGAGAAAGCAAAAAAAAAAAAAAGACACCTACAGCTTAAACAAAGCTGAAAGGGTTTCTCTTTCTCTTCTACTCTGACCAAAGAATTTGATCTCCATCGAATGAGGTCATCGGAAGGCAATCGAATCGGCGAAATTCATTTTAATATCTCTTTCGCAAGATCATTCGTTCTCTACTCTGCATCCATTTTTTTGATTGATTTCATTTCGAAGAGAGCAAGAGGATTAGATTTGTAATGAGAATGATCTCAATGTGTTTGATCACTGACCTTATAATCAAAAAAAAAAAAAAAAAATGAATCGATTCAATGGAATATCGGTAGAGAAATTTAAAAAAAAAAAAACTTTTTTTTTCTCTTGAAAAAAAAAATAATTTCGAAAGGATTAAAAAAGAAATAATAATAATAATAATAAAGGCTTGCAATAGAACCACAATCAAAATCAATCTTAGCTCTTTCGATGTTAAACAATAGCCAAACAAACACACACCAAAAGACAGAAAGAAAAGAGCATTCTCATAGCTAGGTGAGAGAGAGAGAGAGAGAGATCGAAAAGAATTCTGGATCCACATTATTGAATTGTATTGCTTGGCCGTCATTTGAAACTTTGTAATCCAAAAAAAAAAAAAAAAAAGACTAGCAATACTAATAATGAATGTATGATTTGTAATGAATTTTTCTATTTGAATCAAATTCACAACCAAAACGAAACGAGATCAAATGAAATCGAATACAGAGGCCAAAGAGACCGAAGAGAGAGAGAGAGAGAGACCGAGAGATTAATTTTCTTCCATTCTCTCTCTCTCTTTCTTTCTTTTCATTACCGGTCCCTACTAGTACAATGAGAATGAATGTTTGGTATTCAAAATCTCTCGAAAAAAAAAAAATAAAATAAAATTTTGTTAAGTAATTAGAGTAGAAAGATTTGTTTCAAATCCTTTTTTTTCTTTAGTTTGATATTAAAATTTCTAGATTAACTATTTCTTTTCTATTTTATCTTGCCGAAAATTTACCAAAAAAAGAGAGAGAGAGAGAGAGAAGAAATAATAATGAATTGAAGATGATTAACACATGTTTCTTGTTACAGATTAGAATTGTTACTATTCAAAATCATCGTCGTAGTCTTCAGTCTAGTTTAAGCTAACCCTTTGATTTTTGTTAGGTTTTTTATAATTTTTGTTTTTCCCTTTTTTTTTCTTTCGGTTGCTGCAATTTCAATTCAATCATTGACATATTTCTCAATCCATTCATAGAAGCGTATGAATGAAAGTATGACAAATGTGTCTTTGATGAATCTTAGACCTCGAAGATGATGACCGAAGGCCAAGATGAGAAGAGAGAGAGAGAGAGAAGAAGATCGACTGGGACAAACTAGAGATTTGGATAGTAATACGGAAAAAAAATCTGAGAATAAAGAAATCTAAGAGAAGCGATCAAAAAAAAAAGATCAAAAGGGTTGTGGGCTAGGGAGAGAGAGAGAGAGAGAGAGAGAGAGAGAGAGAGAGAGAGAGAGAGAGAGCAATCAGATCTCTTAGTTCTTAATTCTCATCTCTGTATTGAGAGATATTTGAGGTGAAGATTATCGTTGTGGTTTCTCTCTCTCTCTCTCTCTCTCTCTCTCTCTCTCTGGTGCCGCAATTCCAGACCAAAAGAAAAGAAGACGAAATCTTTAAACAAAAAGAATTGTCTCCTAAATCTTTCCGTTTTTTATTCGCGTTTCGGATTTGGATCGGAAATAGTCTTTTTCTCCTCTCTCTCTCTCTCTCTCTCTCTCTGTCTATCTCTATCTTTCCTTCTTCCTTTCTGTTTTGATTAAGAGTTGATTTCATTCATTGATTGAAGTTTCAATAGGACCTCGGTCGTAGGTCACCGATAGGGATCTAAATGAAATGAATGGAATAATAATAAATTCATCAATACAATTTGAATAAATTGAAACGCTGTCCAAAATGAACAATACCAAACCTAACGGATTGAAAATGAAGATTATCTCTATTTAACTTTGTCGATTTTTCTGTATCGTCGATTGAGAGCTGATTAGTTTGACATATGCTAACAAATGAATCGATCGTTTCGAGATCAGAGATCTGATCGAAATCTTAATTAAATTAGAATAGATTTCATTCCTCGGCCTTATTTGGTCGTAGAAATTTTAAATTCAAAGCAAAAAAAAAAAAATTTGCATTACAATGAAATTTGTTATTAAATTTTTCATATTTTATCAGAGCCGCAAAAATTAGGAAGAAAAGAGTATAAAAAATCTAATTTATTGACTCAAAAATAATTTTCGTTTAAATTAAATTGTGCATCAGTTTTTTTCTTTGCAATAAAAAATAAATTTTAAGCGAATAAAATTTGCTAGAAAAAAAAATTACTCGAGGCTTTTTGAAGAAGCTTTCGAAAAAAAATTTGTGCACTAGAATAAAATCCATACATAATTACAATTAAATAGTAATTTATTCATTGAAAAAAAGTTGCCGCCAAGTTAAGAGACTAAATGTAAGCTAAACGCCCATAATGTCGGAATCCTCATCAGAATCAAAGGTGGAAATATTTACATTATCGAATACATAGCGCCAATCATGGAAATCTTGCTGCTTGTAAAGAAGCGAATTAAGCCAATGACACTCGCAAAATTCAATCAGGTTCCGTAGTAGACCGTTGCTGCGACAGAATGAAAGAAATTAAATTGCGTTGCCTTCACAATCAATATTGCTTACTTGTAAGGATTTCGAGTATTTCCAGAACGTTTCAGCCTTAGATATCTATAACGATCTGAATTGATTCTTTCATTAGTGGTCATCGCGAGGCCGATGATCTGATTTAAAGAGAGTAGAATTATTCAATGCGATTGAACATCGAAATTGATTTACTTGATACAATTGAAAAATCAACAGACAAACAACCCAAATCATGTGAACTAAAGCATTGATGAGGGCCCAAATTATCCATCCATTATAAGTCACAAGATTTGACCAAGATTCGATAGCTGAATCTTGATCCATATTGATCACAGAATTTTCATCTCTAGACTTAGCATTGACACTATTGGATAGATCACAATCTGCAAAAAATCAAAGTCACTGAGATTAAGAAAGACACAAGGGAATCAAGAGCTTACATTCGATAGTGGCCAAAATATAATAGAACAAGCAGATAGCTAATGTAATAAGATACCAAATGAAATATTTATGATTTTTAAAGCCAATACAATTTCCGATCCATGGGCAATGATGATCGAAACGTGCAACACAACGATTGCACAATGAGCAATGCTTTGATCTTGTGGGTTTTCGAATCAAACAAGTCGAACAAAACCAACCAGATTCAAATCCTTCATTTTCCGCTAACTCAATGATAGTCTATAGAATAAAAATATTAAATACTAATTTATTATTTCTTACGACATGATCATCATTAGATTACCTGTATTTGTTCTTGTTTAGAATTCGAAATATATCCTGGATCACTGATATAAGATTTGTAAAAACTATAAAACAATCCAATCGATGATAATGTGAAAATAATGAATTTTTGAGGAGAAAAAACTTCGAACCAAAAAAGATTTATATGAAAAAATAACATCAATTAAAGCCCCTTACCAAAAAGAAAATATTGCAGAAATGTGATGTAAAGCCATATTTTGGTCGATATGTACAACGAAATGGCCAAAACATTCATTTTTTTGTGAATAAATACGCATCGAACGAGAAGATATAATGAAAATACGAGCAGAACGATTAGAAGCACTTTACTAGAGATGAGCAATTCACTATCGAATAATGTTCCGATCAAATGGAAATAAACAAAAGGAGTCATTGCCATCACACAATAACGGAACTTGGGATTTCTCCAATTAGGAATCATTATTTCTGTTTTAGATCCTATTTTGATTCTAGCTAGAGAATGGGATGCTTCCATCTCTTTCTTATGCTCGAGGAGTAAAGAATAGATGAATTTCGCTTGAAATTTGATGGACATATCTAAAGGAGTATCACCAGCCATATTTTGAATGTTAGTGTTGGCCCCAAACTTCAACAAAATAGACACAACAGTAGCGTTTCTGGCTAAAACAGCCCGATGCAAAGCAGTGTTGCGATTCTTATCAGTCAAAGATAAGTTTGATCCCAATGTTATTAGTAATCGAGTAGGATCAACACTAAGAGAATGATCAATCATTTTAAATGTTTCTTATATTTCATTAATAAATTCTTACGAATTGTTACGAAAGGCTGACCACATCAAAGCAGTCATTCCATTTGAGTCTGGAGCATCTATATCTTGTCCTTTGGCAATCAAATAGGCAGCTATAGAAGTATGACCGAATTGAGCAGCTAAATGAAGAGAATTGTAACCATCACCATCCATGATAGAAGGATCAGCACCATGTTTGATTAATTTAACAATCATATGTAAATGACCTTGTCTTGTGGCCCAATGCAATGGGGTGGATCGTAAGTCACCACCGATTGCATCAATTTCAGCACCTTTCTCAATAAAATACTCCACTAACTCTATACGATTATTGATGGCAGCCCAATGTAGGAGAGAGACATTCTCTTGATCACGTTGATTTATATTAAATTTTCCAGATTCTAAAATTTTTTGACAATTTTCTATATGACCATATTGTGTAGCTCGAACGATAGTTTTAACAATACTCTCTTGATCAATATCTTCGGCATTATTTTGCAGATATTCAGGAGGCATCGGTGCTGGCGATGGAGTATAACGTTCGTATTCGCCATCAGAATCAAAATGATTCTCATAATGAATTTCAAAAGATGGATCAATTTTGTTGCCGATTTTGTCTCCATCAGGACCAAGAAGATTCTTTTATGGTGAAACGAAAAAAAAAAATTATAAATCATACGAATACGCAATTAACAATCATACTTACAGTATCAGAACCGTTGATTGAATCTCGATCCATTTGATCTATGATCATTATTTTTGACTAAAGTTATCAGAATAAATCATATTGATTCGTTGGGAAATATTAACAAAAACATGCATCTAAAATATGTTCTTTCAAACAATTTAGAGACCGATATGTTTTCTCAAACATCACGATCGATAAAAAGCAGTCGGCAGAGAGGAACACGTTAATTTTTTAATTTAATTTTCCACAGCCAATCTTATAATCGAAAACATACAAGAGAGAATACACTTGGATAAGAGAAAAAAAAACAAAATTCTTAACGAGAAACATTTATATAAAAAAAAGCTTTTGATATTGAAACGAATCAATATCAACAATTACGATGTTATTTCGATGGAATCTCGAAAAGGAATCGGCCGATTTCGATCCAAAATCTGGACGATGTTCCAAGAGGCAAAAATCTTTGAAAAGTGCACCGAATGAATTGGATATATTTGGACTATTCAAAAGACTTTTTGGATTGAGAGAGTGAGAGGGAGAGAGAGAGATGGGAAAAAATTACCTTTTTTAGACACCGCCACCACCACAATCTCACTAGCTCTCGAAGCCGTATTGATAAGAGTTAGAATGTTCTCTCTCTCTCTCTCTCTCTTCTCTGGGCTTACACTTTCGATTTCAGAACTCTTCAGATAGAAAGCGTCTGCGTAAAAAGAATAAAACGATGATTTTGGTTCCAAAAAAAAAAAAAAAAAAAAAAAAAATGGATCACTAAGATATTCCTTAGATTCTTTTCTTGATTGAAAAATTGTCAATTTGTTAATAATTGAAATTCTTGTTTTTTTTAAATGCTCTTTTATTATCTTGAATTTGATTAAATCTTGATGTTTTTTCTGTTATGGCATAACAACTATGCAAATCGTTCATATCAAAATCAATTTTTTTGTCGTTCCAACAAAGGCTCTGGATTGAGAGTGAGTTTCGTTATCGACATCGATTCGACGTTCTTCGTTCGCATCGAACATAAAAAATTCGAGAAGAGATGAAAAACAAATTAAATTAAATTATTGACCTTGATTATCAACACGAGCGTTTGGAAATCTCAGGTAAACATATGACATAAATATATCACAAGCGTAAAAACGAAAATAAATATTCAAAGTGAAAGAGGACAATGGGATTAAAATCGCTTAAAATAAATCAGGAGGTTTTTGAATCTAATGGAAAAAATTCGAATCGACAAATAAATGACTGGATTGAGTTCATTTAGTAGATCAAAATAAACTTACAGATTGATTTTGTAGAAAAATTTTTGATAAATTATCTTTCACAGTAGAATTTGGGTTTGAAGAACTAGAACCCAAAATTGTTGGAGTGATCTCTGAGGCAGAATTGTTTCTGACAAGCCCTCTAGCAAGATTTTTTGTACTGTTGGAATTATTATTATTTAAACGATTATAGTCGAGATAATTTTTACGGTTATTTAGAGGATTCAATCTAGTATCTTCATGACTATTATTTTCACTATCGAAATGACTATGATGATTCGCATTATTGAGATACATTATATCCATCTAGATTGGAAATCAAATTAGTAAGATCGATTTGATCAGTAAAAATAATACCTTTTGATCATTAATTGAACCAGTAAAATCTTTGCCACAAAGCTGTTGCGAAGAGGTCAATATTCGGGCGATTGATGAGAGACATTTAGGCATCGTTTCAATCAATGTTGGTCTCGAATGTGTCAACAATGGTTTCATGAAATTCACATCAAAATTATACCATTTCCGAACAAGCCAAGCTTTTTCGTATTTGTTTTTGTGTTCTGAATTGATGGCATTATGATTGTTGATGCTAACATCATCAGTCGGAGTGATTAGCTCGCTTGAAAATGATTCGGATCGATCACGAATCGTTTCGAAAGGATTTTTTTCATTTTTTCCCTCATTTTCATCGTTGTTTCCAGATTCATCAACATTGGTAGAAATTTGAAAATAATGAAGCATCGGTTGTATTGTACTGCCACAGAAAATGATGGAAATAATTGAAACCATTGAAGTAGCTGTCAGCATCAAACGACGAGGAGCTGTGAGAGTGTTGCGTATCGCTAATGCAAAAGCCATTGCACCTCTTAAACCGGAAAAGAAAAGAATATGTTGAAACTCTTTAGGTATTTTGTTCGTACGACCAAGATTAAGGAGATAAGAGAGTGGATAAATATTCAACGCTCGACCAATAATTACAGAGGCGAATGTTGCGAGTATAAATCCAGTCGACCATAAATGTTGAGGAAAAGTAAACATCGAGACACCGATATAGGCAAAGATAAAGTTTTCCGCTATGAAATTAGCGATAGCAAACAACGACTTTGTACGAATTCTGGATTCAGAGCTCAAATTATTATAAGTGTAATGAGCTTGACAGATTCCGCAAAATAATACTGAAACGATTCCTGAAATTCAAAAAAAAAAAAACAATAAGATAAAGAATCGAGAAGCGCTTACACGCTCACCAGATAGTTCGAGTACTTCAGCTAGAAGAAAACTTGCATATGACATCAATAAGAATAGGCTACTTTCAAGCAAGGGATACTCATAGAGACGGGTGTGTTTTGTTAGCAAAGCTGTAACCATACCGAAGAGTGAACCTTGAAAAAGGGAACAGACAAAAATTTTCAAAAAATTTGAAGCAGCATGAGAGATCGCATAAACGAATCCAGATTGATAATGTTCTTTGAATTGTTCGATAAGACTTGCTAAAACGATTGAGACAACATCATTGAAGATAGCTTCACCGAAAACTAATGCATTCAATTTGACATCAACACGAAGATCGGTGAATATTGCCAATACTGTTACTGGATCAGTCGCGGAGATAATCGCACCGAAATAGAAACAATCACTGATATTGAACTCTTTCATTGTGATTGGCATTAAAAATTTAACAAAATATAATATGATTCCGACTATGAAACAAGAGATCGCTGTTCCGATAAATGCATAGACAATGATGGCTCCTAGATTTCTAAAGAATGATTTCTTTTTCAATGAATAACCAGCATTGAAAACAATCAATGGTAGGATTACATTGAAAAATATCTCAGGATCAAATGTAGCTTTCTCAGAGAAATGTTTGTTCGATGGAATTTGTGAATCAGTTTTTGGATTGAATAGTTCACCACGAAAAATATATGCATAAGATCTTGACTGAGTAGAATTAGTGTTCTTATTGATGATTTCGAATTTATAGTCGTTGAATGGAAAAGGAATTTCGAATTTAGGAACATTGAATTCGATCCATAACATATCAGGAGGAGCATCAGATGTCAAATTGATTTGAGAAGTGTCTTTGGGGATGACACTTGAAAAGAGATTATAATATCATTAGATTATTATCTTCACTTGTCTAGATGTAATCATTCTCCAAAAATACCTCATTTGAGTAACTTTCGTATCGGAACCACTATAACGAATCAAAGCTCCAACAAACAATCCATAGATTATAGCAAGACCAGTCTCATGGAAAAAATCATGAAGAAAACGAACACGACGCTGTTTGAAGACCCAAACTGTACAAACGATCACAATCATTATGGTCACATACGAGAGTAGATTCAATGAATCAATCCGATGCATTTCTCTAGCTTTTTGATCTTGACGGATCACCAAGAATTCCGATGCCTCGGATCCAATAAAATAGGCAGCCAACATCAAAGCTGATGCTTTCAATTGATGCCATCTTTTCTTATGATCGAAATATTTCCAATACATTTTATTTTCGTTTTCGAGGATTTCAATAGCAAAATTTACAGGATTATCATCAATAATAAATGTTTAATTAACAAATTTCGAGATCGATCATGATTTCCAATTCGATCAAGATTTTCAAACGATAAATTTGATGAGGTTCCCAGATGATCTAATCGAATTCTTCATCAAAAGTATGATGAAAATATTCGACAAGAAAAGAAACCAAGAAAAGACGTCATCGAAAGAAGCCAAACAATAGAACAAAAAAAAAAAAAAAAAAAAAAAGAAAAAGAAAAAAAACGATAGAGAAATAAACAAAAAATTTAAATTTATTAGAATTTTCCAGATAAACTCATAAAAAATTGATATCTAAGACGATTATCATCGATATCTTATTGGTGAGACAAATTAGATCTGTTTCAATTCGGTTTAAATTCAAATGAAACAACTTACATTAATCAGTTACGAGCGCTCGAATGATCCAATTGAGCTTTTTCAAAAAAATACCGTTCCAAATGAATGATTTCGCGAGATCAAATCGAATCATTCCATCGATTCAAAATGCCGAACAAAAAGAGAGAGAGAGAGAGAGAGAGAGAGAGAAAGCGAATGTTTTGTTCTTTCACTTGGAACCAAAATAAAATAATCCAGAACGAAAATTTTTCAAAGTTTTTTTTTTCCTCTTATAATTTTGTTTGTTTTGTTTCTGATACTTCTCATTAAGAGAGAAATATTTAAATGCAATTAAAAGCCAAACGATTTATGATTGCAAGCAATCCAAATGGAATTGGAATGAAATTCTGTATAGGTTGAAGAGATTCGAGGCAACACATCATCAGAATGATGAATTTTTTTTTTTTTTTGTTTTCTTCGATCTCATTCAATCATAATTCTTTATAAGAGAAGAGAAGAAGAATAATAATAATCTTTTGATGGAGATATTTTGTTTGTTTGTTTGTTTGTTTGTTATGAACATAGAAATGATCCAACGATTCGTTAATGTTATATAGCAAATATTTTGTTTGTCTGCAGATTGAGATGAAAATACCGATGCAGTACCGATGATGCAAATGGTTAACGAATGAATGGTGAATGTTTTTTTTTAACGATAAATCTCACCTGGTTGCCAAAATCAACATTGATTTTCGTCTATGATTGGATCTGGATATATTCAAATAGTTTTGATTAATCGGGTTCTTTGAATCATTGCTGCATTTAGTACCTAGAATCATTATGAAATTCTCTTTGCTCTCTCTCTCTCTCTCTCTCTTTCTTTTTCCAAATCCTAAAGAATCCTAAGATTTAATAAATTTTTATTTGAATTCTTAATGAATCCAAAGATGTCAGTAATTTTTAGTATTTTTTTTTTTTTTTTTGCAAAACAAAAATTACTTTCTCCTTCAGCATAAAATGATCTAAAATTATGACAGAATATATTCTTCAAATTTAGAATTGAATTTTTGTTCCAAATTTTCGTAGTTAAAAATTTGAAACTTCTTTTAATTTCAATAATCGAAGATTCAAAAATAATTCAAATTTGGAAGAACTAATACAGAAGATGCTATTAGGATTGCCATCTGATGATTTTCTTATAATTTTAATACCCAAACCAAACCCAGATCGAAATAGTCGAAATCGATGAGTGGCACGCTCATCTCGATCGACATCATCATCATCCATTCTTCCGTTTTGTTTGGTTTGCTTAATTTTTATTTCTCAACAAATTGTTTCAATTCAAATAATTTCTGTTTTTAGATTCGTGAGACTTAATCATGCAAATTTTTTTAAGGCATCAAGGCATTCATTCGATCGAGTGCAACGAAAATGATCGAATTTATGCTCTCAAATTGAAAATCGAACAATCCCATCAGATTCCAGTTGATGAGCAGATTCTCTACCATCAAGGCCAGGTGTTGGAAGATGATCAAATCATCGCGGAACATTTGACTCAAGATGCTAATGTCGATTTGAATCTCCGTCTACTTGGTGGTAAAGTACACGGATCTTTGGCTCGAGCTGGTAAAGTACGAGCTCAGACTCCTAAAGTCGAGAAACAAGAGAAAAAAAAGAAACCAACCGGTCGAGCGAAACGCAGAATTCAATACAATCGTCGGTTTGTGAATGCTGTCAAATTCCCAGGACGAAGACGAGGACCTAATGCTAATTCTTAAAACTTGAATGCCCGAATAAACTTGAGAATTTATCATTTCATTAAATGTTTTAAATTTTAATTAATCAGCAAAGAAATTTAGTCAGTTTTGTACAGTTTTCAAAAATACGGATGATTTTATCATGAGAATACAGATGAGAAAAGCAATTTGGAATATGAGAGATAAACAATAACTATGCGAATATGAAAAATGTTCTAAATTTATTCCAATCGATTCCGAGATTCAATCTCGATCATCTCTCTGAGTCGATTGTTGGGAATTTTTTCCATCACAAGCAACAATTTTCACTTTATCAATTTTGATCAAGTCTTGGACTTCACGAAACTCCACATCTCGTAGTACAAATGTCCAAACATTATCACAAAAACGATATGTTTTAAGATGACCAGCCTATTCAATAGAGTATTGGAGATCAGATGTTGTCATTCAATTTAAAAATAAATGAATGTCTACCTTGAATGTTAATCGAGCTTTGACTCTATGTGATAGAGCAACATTAATGGTCCGATCAAATTGCAGCAAAACTTTTGATGCCAATTGAGGGCTTATTTGTCCAGACTGAATGATGAAAAAAAAACCGGACAATTTATCATCAACGAAGAAAAACAATAACAATTACCTGTATGAATTCATCGAGAGTTTCCTGTAAAGTATTACCTATCGTTGTGTTTCGATAGAATTGGTAACTCATTGTTTTGAAATTTTTCGAAGATTTCTATGATTCCAAGCAACAATCAAAGATTTTAATCAATTCGAATTAGATCTATAGAATCGAATTCGAATAATTTAGCCACAAAACTCAAAAATTAATCGAATAAATTCAATCATAAAATACTAATCGTTGAAATTTCTGCAAAGAAGAATAAATTAGATTGGATTAAGAAGAAAAAGTTTGAGATTATTGACAAACATCATCACTGAATAAATGACATTTTGGCGATTTCGGTTTCGACTATTTGAACATTAAGAAAACGAGTTTCTCTTTGGCTGTCGGCTGCATTGGACTTTTTCGAACGTTTGAAGATTTGGAATCGAAGTCTTGGGTAATCAATCTGACCAGATTTCTGAATTGAGAAAAATTTAAAAAGCTATAAATTATAATGTTTTAATAAGAGATTTAGGCCAATCCTTTTGAATTCTATAAGAATTTTCAAACTTTATATCCCGTTTTGATAGATTGTTTTTGGAACAGTTTACAAAATGTTCAAGTTTTCGATGATACCTAATTTTTTTACATTAGGTTCAAGAATATTACAAAATTTTCGCCATGATGCATCAAATATGTTTGCTTTCAATAAAGGTTTGAATTTCGTTGACAAGTTCGTTGGTTGTTTTTTGACTTTTATTTTTGTCTTACAGTCTTGACGAATCAGATTCTAAACAAAACTCTGCAAACAAGAGTGTTAAGCACATTCAATCCATCAGAGTTGACGCCAATATTCTCGAAACAATTACCTGGAACACCTGAAAATTGGAAAGAGGAACGTTTTCTCTTATCCATTCATAAAGCTGGGCCTAAAATTAGACCTAAAAAACGTCATCCACTGGATAACCGACCTCAAATGAAAGGAGTTGTATTGAAAACGCTAATACGAAAGCCTAAAAAGCCGAATTCAGCTAATAGAAAATGTGTCCTAGTCAAGCTTAGCAACGGCAAAGAGATAACCGCTTTTGTTCCAGGAGAAGGTCATAATCTTCAAGAGCATAGCGTTGTTTTAGTTCACAAAAAAAGAGTTCGTGATGTTCCAGGATTGAAAGTTAGAGTCATTCGTGGAGCGTATGATTGTGCCCATGTGACTAAAAATGGTTGAATAGTATCCAAAATGTTATAAGTTAAGAAATGAAATTCTACAAGTGATAAAATAATCGGTCAAATGATTTCATTTGGCCCAATAAAATTACTAATTAAAAAAAAAAATTAATGAAATTATAGACGACCTTTATGAACATAGTCATGTTTTTATCACAAAACTCACTACTTCCTATCACACACGCCAAAACAAAACTTTTATTTAGAATTTTCGATTTTGGGATTTAGATCACTTTTTCTGTATCATTAATTTCAAAGAAAGGTAAAGTTTAATTTATACAATAGAAAAATGCAATAGTAAATTTCAAATTTGTTTGAATTAATTCTCTATTTTTATGAATCTAGTTCATTTGTTCAATCTTCAAAACCTTCTAGATTTCCTAAGAATGGATAAGATACGATTGGCCAAAGTGTCCAAAGTTCTAGGACGAACCGGTTCGCAAGGACAATGTACACAGGTCCGCGTTGAATTTCTTGATGAATCCTATCGATCGATTATACGAAACGTCAAAGGACCAGTACGTGAAGGCGATATATTGACACTTTTGGAATCTGAAAGAGAAGCAAGACGATTACGTTAGCATCATTCATCAACCATTTGAGCATATTTTAAATTATCATTGAGAAAAAAATGATGTACAAAAGTGTATCAATTTTTTCTGAAAAATAAATCTTTTCCAAACAATTCAATATGTTTCCATTAAGAGAGATTTGATTTGAAATGATAGCGTTTTACAAATGTCCTTTTCATATCAATCAATAAATGCTCGACAGTATCAACAAAGTAATGTTGCAATCTAAACCGTTAAGTTATCCAAGACTTGACGGATGGTAAATATATCATCAATTTTATGATTCTTCATCCCCGATTTCTGCAGAATGAATTTCTCTCGAACATTATTCCAAGGGATAAAGCCGAATATTTCTTTGAAGAGATTTTTTTCAAATCCAATCCCTGAACCATTGAAAGATTCTTTCGGTCGTCATCACGATTATTTGAGAATATCCCTAACTGAACGTTGCAATCTTAGATGTGAGATTTTGTCTTAGCAGAAAAAAAAAGAATTCACAATTAATTAGAGCTTACCCTCTCAATCGAAAGGTTTATATTGTATGCCAGAGAATGGTATCACTTTGAGCCCACAATCAAATCTTTTGACCAACGATGAAATCATCAAATCAGCTAATCTGTTTGTGAAAAAATTCGGTATCAAAAAGATAAGACTGACTGGCGGTGAGCCATTGATCCGCAAAGATATAGTCGAGATCGTTTCGAATCTATCACGATTGAAAGCTTGCGGTCTCGAAACAATCTCGATGACAACAAACGGAATCCTTTTCGAACGCTATGATCGATCACTACGGCAAGCGGGACTAGATTCAGTGAATATCAGTTTAGATACACTCAAGAATGATCGCTATCTTAGAATAACGCGAAGAAACGGTCTTGAGAAAGTGCTATCTTCGATTGAAAAAGCTCTAGAAAATTCATACGAATCGGTCAAAATCAATTGCGTTCTAATCGATGGTTTCAATCAAGATGAGATTGTTGATTTTGTGGAGCTAACTAAAACTAAAAAAATTGAGATTCGTTTCATTGAATTGATGCCATTCATTGGTAATAATTGGTCGAAAGAGAAAATGATTAGCTATTCTAGATTGATGGCGATAATCGAGTCACATTATCGCACCGATCTTAAACGCTTGAAGCCTAGATCAATGAATGATACCGCCATATTGTATCAAATCAATGGATATGATGGTGTGATCGGTTTGATCAATTCGATGACAAAACCATTTTGTTCTGGCTGCAATCGGATACGAATCACAGCAGATGGATCTATAAAGGTACATCATCAAGACAAGTTGTATTTCGAGAACCGATTGTGGCAATTTTTATTTATTTATGACATTTATTTATTTATTTTTTTTTTTTTTTTTTTTGCTAAAGAATTGTTTGTTTGGTAAAGAGGAATTCTCGTTGAGAGATGCGATTCGTAACGGTTTCGATGAATCTGAAATAACAAATCTGATTAAAACTTCGATAGCGTCGAAGAAGAGATCGCATGCTGGATTCGCAAAGATTTTCAATGATAAATCAAATCGGCCAATGATTTTGATCGGTGGGTGAGACATCTTTGTGATATTTAACGTTTTGAACGAACAAAAAAATATTTTTCCTCAATGTTTTTAATCGTTTATTTCAAAGATCAAAGAAGATTTTATTCATCTGATAATAAAAGTAACGAGAATGAATTCAGTCATATTGATACTGAAACAAATCGAATCAAAATGGTCGATGTTTCCGACAAAAAAGTTACACAACGAAATGCTCACGCTAGAGCCAAGATCAAAGTTAGCCGAATAGTTTTCGATAAAATTCAATCAAATCAAATAGCGAAAGGAGATGTTTTGACCACCGCTAAATTGGCAGCGATTTCTGCAGCAAAAATGACAAGTCATTTGATTCCCTTGTGTCATCCGATTCCGCTTGAACATATCGAGGTAAAATTTCAATTCGATCCATCTCAAAACGAAATCGGTATAGATGTTCTTTGTCGGACGTCGAGCAAGACGGGGATCGAGATGGAAGCTTTAGTTGCAGCATCTATCGCAGCTCTGACCATTTATGATATGTGCAAAGCTCTAGATAAAGCGATGATAATCAAAGAGTGTAAATTGATTGAGAAAACTGGCGGTAAAACAGATTTTTTTCGCTATTGATCAAGAATTTTGATTTTATGCAAATCATTGCATATTTAACTAGATCAATAATTCAAATAGATTTTGATCATAAATCCGAATCAGAATATCCACAGCCTGAAGATCGAGATTTTGTAGTGACATTTACTATTTGAAATTCTCTATGACCTTTTTCATCTTCATGAACGATCATCGACCAAGTCAATTTTTGAGTGCATTCCGTTTGGTCATTTGATAAATGAGACATGTAACGAAAAACTGCTGCAATTTTTTTCACAAGATCTGGCTTAGAATCGCATAGATCTGATGTGGAACAGGAGAAAAATATATTCGCATCTATACCAGCCAATCGAGTTAATAGTAATGCATTATCGTAATCTTGAAGTAGCATAAAAAAATCCAAACATAGAATGCAAGTTAGTTGATCACAATTAGGACAATGAAGATTCAATATCGGCTTATTCGAATCCATTTTATAACTCAATTTTCCTTCTTTTTCTTCATAAAAGCTTTCGCATTGCTTCAGGAATTCATCAAAAGTTTCTTGATAATTACAGTTGGGTGAGCTATTCGTCGATGTACATTGAACCATAGTTGCGTATTTGCGCAAAGTAGACATCGATTCGAAGATATCGATCGTTTTATCAAGGACAAAACTATAGAATTTTGCTTTGATTTGAAAAAATTTATTCTTGATTTCGGTTTTGTTGATGAAATCGGCAAAGGTTTGAAAATACAATTCAGTGACTAAATTTCCCCTGAGTTCTGAATAAAAATGTCGATAAAGAATTTCTTTTTCATACTGATCATAATCGTAATGTTCGCAAGGAATATGATTAATTTGTTTAGTCAGGAACGATTCATCAAGGGTATCAGTCAAAGCGAAGGAAGCACAACTCTGCTGATTGGCATCAAGTTCTTGGTTTTCCTCAGCTATAATACTTTCATCGGTAACATCTACTATTGATACCGGTTCGCTGAATATAGAATTCTCGTAATTCAATGATTCGTTCTCGATTTGTGCACGTATTCGTTGAGCTATAAGATGTATTGATTAAAATTGAAAAACTCTGCTAATTATTATTTAATAACTTACCGATCTCAGAATTGCGTTTAGCGACTCGGATATACTTGCCAAATGATTGGCCATCATAGAGAAAATAAGAAAATTTTCCATAATTAAATTTATCATGCTTGATCAACAAGTTATACACAATTATGGTGTCTAATGGCTGTAGACTCATTGCGACACACCGATGACTTCCATAAACCGATATGAACGTTATTTCATGATTGTGATAAATTTTATGCAAAAATTCTTCAGTGTAACAATTCGACTCATCAATCGCATCTATAGAATCAATAATTTGCGCGAATTTAATCAATGGTATGCAGGGAAAACTATTGAAAGGTCTTCCATTATAGCAAGCTAAAATGTATCTATAATCATATTTAAAAGTACAAAGAATTTGAAATGCAACATCAACGACCAAACAATCATTTCTTAAAGGCCTCAAGACGGCATTCATGATGTATTTCAAATTGAAGTCAGTTAATGTTTCAACTATTTGATGATCGATAGCCTCAAATTTTTGCGTTTGATTAACCGAAAGTGGATTGAACTTGAGATCTTGGAATGATTCGAAAATCTTGGGTGCAAAAAAAAAATAACAAAGAAGGTTTAAACAAAAAATGAAATAAAAATGAAAATGAATAAAAATGAAATTTACCACGCAATTCGCCACATCAGAGCATGTTTTGGTGAAATTGGAATGTAATCGCAAATCAATGATTCGGATTATATCTCCAGGTCTAGTTGGTAAACGAGTTCGGGATTTCTCAGATTTCGGTGGAACAATGTTGGCATAGACAGCGAAATGCTTACGAGTTTGATCCATGAGCAAAAGTGTACCATTGCTCGAATCGAATGATTCAATGATTCCATAAATCGAAACAGTTTTGAAATTACAATTCAAAGGGAAAAGATTAAAAACATCTTCAAAGCTAAGATAGTGGCTGTGATGATCATCATCGTTTTCATCTCTAGTGCCATTCAGACTAATTGATGCATTAGTTGGAAATTTTTTGTCAACAACGGGAGTGCTCGAAATTATTCTATACGGCGACAACATATCAAATTCATTGAAATCTTCCAATCAATAAAATAAGGATTTCGAATTAAGAATTGAAACTTGGAGAAAATTTAATTCAAAAATTCGAAACGATTCTCTGTACTATTTCGATTTTGATATACTATTTGGATCGATTTGGAAAAATTTCAATTTTTTTCCGCAATTTTTATTTCATTCTACTATTTGGTTTGAAAACATATCCTTCTTGTACCATTTTTTTAACTATCGCAGATAAATTATAGCAATCATCTATTCCTGAATGAATCCGACCGATCGGCTCGATTCCATAATGTTTCATGAGATAAGCTTGACTTTGAGGCCATTCATTTGTGTGTTCCGCGAACGATTTTTTCACATTGATCCAGATTTTCATATAGTGTGGTATTTCTAGATCGTTGAGCTTGCATTGCAAAGGCAACACTTTTTTCAAATCCCAATCGCCTATTCCATAGAAAAACAGAAATAATTTTTTTCGATTTTGCTCATGAACTAGAATTTACCACAAGTTATGAAAGTGAATTTAGAAATTGGATTGCAAAAATCATCTATAAGATTGGTATCTCTCAACCATTGATTGAACTCTATGAAAACTTTGGTGAAATCATTTGCATTTTCTACCATAGATTGATTTATGCCTAGAAATCGATTATTGACATGAAATCATTCAATTGAATTTCGCTTATAATTGCCTGTAAGGTCGATGCAAAAATTGCTTAGTTTGGGATGGATCAACGGACGAACGTATTGATGGAACGAATCGACGATTTCAAAAGTTTTGCAATCAAATTTTAGAGCTGGAAATTCAATTATCTCGATAGGATCTATAGGTTTCTGATCACAAGTTGCCTATTTTTGTTTAAAACAATTTTATTAATTTTATTCTTCGAAAATTGAGAGAATATTTTTACGAACCTCGAAATCTAAAACAAGAAAATAATCATAGTTCTGTGAAGTGTAGGTGTTTCTTGATTGCTCTTGAATTAGATCCATTCTTGAGATAGAAAAATTTCGAAACAGATTTATCGTCTGTTTAAGAAGTTTGCAAACTTTGATTCGATTCGATCGCAATATAACATGATTCCTAAGAAAAGAGTTCGATTAAAAAATTCACATAATTAAAATAAAACAATCAACTTACATGAATCTATTTAATGAACGAGTGAATATTCTACAGAATGATTATGATCCAAGATCTTGATCTTGAAAAACTAAGATTGGCTTAATGAAAAACTCTCAAACTTCTCTATCAGCGATGATCACAGCTGATGACGAGATGGCGTAAGATTGCATCATCATCATCATCATCATCACAATGCTCCCAGAGTGATGAGATGATGCTATGGCAGTGGTTCACAACGATTAAAAGATTGGATCGATAAAAAACTTCAAAAAAAAACCAAACAAAAACAATACTTTAAGTAATGAGAATTTAGAGGAAAAAAACAAAAACAAAACAAAAATTTCTCATTTCTTGTCCTCTGATTATTTAATAATTCATCCCTTTATTAAACAGTGATTATTAAATAATCAAAAATTCCAATTAAAATAGAGAAACTGATTGATTTTTCAATTGGAAACTTGTTTTACTTTCGCACACTTTCTTAGCGTTTCGCGGTCCATCAATGTATTCTCGAAAATAGGATTAAAAAAAACTCTCGATGAAAATGGGGCAAACTTTACGGACGATGATGAATAATGGTTTCAATCAAACCTCCAAACACCATCTTTCATCGCATCAAAAAAATTTAGACAGTAAGTTATTGGTTTTTGTTGAGAGAATTTGAAAATTAAAAAAAATCTCTCAAAGAGCTGCCTGATCTAGCATCATGGCCACCGGAATTAAGTTTGAATGTTTTGAAAAATTTAAACGCCACCGATCTTTGTCTTGCTTCATGTGTTTGGAACGAGCTAGCGAAAGATGAATTACTTTGGCAATCGCTTTGTTACAATCAATGGCCCTACACCTCGATCTATCAAAGAATTGAGCCGAAAATTTTCTCATATCACAAACTTTATTTGACTTTAGACGAAGCCACCGTCACTTTCAATGCTGATTGTAGACTTGGAATGGATTATTTTTTCAAATTCAATCTAATAGACAATGATCCACATGAAATAGCTCAATTATTTTTCCGTTCTAGATCATTCGATAGGGCTCAAATTCGTAGATATCTTGAATCTGATGTCCGTGTTCTTGATCAACTAATTATCCTATTTGACTTCAGTAATCAAACACTCCCGAATGCATTGAGACAATTTTTCGATGTTGTCGAAGTTCCAAACCGTTATGATCATTTTCTTCATTTGATGATGGATAAATTTGCAATCAGATACGTTCAATGCAATAAGCATAAGCTACAGCATTCAGCCGAAACAATCTATGTGCTATGTTTCTCATTGATAATGTTATCGGCGGATCTATTCAATCCAAGAATAAAAAACAAAATGTCTAAACGTGAATTCATACGAAACGTTCGAAGAGCTCTCGGATTGTTCGATGATGAATTGTTTGGCCATCTCTACGATGATGTCTATCTCAGAGGCCATATTGCGGGCAAATCATTAAGTCATTGTTATAAAACATCTGGCAATCATATACATCATCGAACAGATTTCCTACCGAAACGTTATCATTTAATTCGATGATGAATTTATTGTTGAATTTTTATCCCGTTTCTACATCGACAATCTAGTCAAAGATTTGCAATTAAATTAACCTAGAGAAAATTGGTATAGGTTTTTATTTTTTTCTGCTTTCAATCTCTTTTTTTCTCATGAAAAAATCCATTAATTGTTTAAAATAGTTTGGAAATTTTATATTTATTCAAACAAATATTTCACTATGATAAACTACGATTCATAAATCTTGAAAGAATCCCTATTAGATTGAAAAATTGAGAATCAAAATTCAAAGATCAATCCATTATTAGCTCGTGATATTTTTAGTTCTTACGATAGTGTGACATGAATGAATTGAATCAATGTTTCAAGTCTTTATAAAATGTTTTTTTTTCTTGAAGAAAAATGAGAATAAAAATAAAATTTTATTTTAAAATTGATCAATTTTTTGTTCTTTTTATAATACAATAATTCGTTTGAATTTTGTACAAAATTATCAAATAAAAATATAACTTTTTTGGAGCGAGATTCCTCTTGTAATGAGCTCTAGAAATCATCCATCTTTAATGATTAATTTGTCCTCTTCTTTTTTGTACCACTTCAAGAATGCATTGACAATCTCGAGTGCTGTTTGTTTTGTCACAAATCCATCGAATTGTGCGTACAACTGAAATGTAGCTGTTTGCCAGCCTAACAATGAGCATTGATCTTTCATACTTCGAAGCCAAAGAGTTTTTAATGATGATCTTCGCATTCTATCGATCAGATAGTAATTAAGGGAAGAATATTCAGTCTGTATACTACTTTGCCATACTATACAATGTCGAAGTGTTTGATGACAAATATATTGCAATTGAGGTTGACCAAGTTCGCTAATGTTTGAACGAAGATCAAAAATTGGTTCTGCTTGTCGGATTTGATCCAAACGAAATTGGATCGTTTCTTTAACCTAAACAGAGAAACGGATATAGAACATTGATCAGAATTAAATTATTCAATCTATTAAGATCATCAACAAACCTGTCTACATTTCTCAAAATTCTCGTGATCAACATCTAGCAAAATAAGGCAATACTTGGAACTCAGATAAGAGATATGAGCATGAAGAAATCGATCCGGATCGATTCGACTTAGACAAATTGGTATCCAAAGAGATTCGGTCGAAGAGAGTAGACTATCAGATGCATTGATTAATGCATAAAGTAATTGTATATCGAAGGGGTTTATACGGAATTTATTTTTATGATTGCAAATCGAAATCAATTTGAAATTTTTGACTAATTTTCCATTCGATGACGATGATTTTCGTTCGCGATCTGAATTCGAATTCTTTCTTAATGATGATTCCTGGCTCAAATAATTTTGATCTTCTGACTCAAAGCTCTCATAAAGATCATTTGAATCATTATCACAATCATCACCGCTTGAAATTTTCAACTGATTAGAGAAATTTGTCAGATATGATCCAAAGGAAAGATTGTCGATATCTTCTTTTAGCGATTCGTTTTGGGAGTTTTCAATCAAAAACAGCACACTGAAAACAATATCGTTATTGAGCGCAACCGATTGATTTATTATCGAGATGATTTGTTCGCGAGAATTTATATTCATCACAACAGTCGGTATGTAGACACGACTTAAAACATTCGGTTTATGATCTTGAAGAAAGACGAGAGAAGAGTTTTGATTGCAACTGCTATTACTGTTATTGGTTCCAGAAATCGTCCGCGGAACAGAAACTAATGTCGATGTATAGAAAGAAATGACGTTGTTGAATAATTTCTCTTGTGAACTTTTTCGTAATAAGAAAAGATTTTTGTATGTTGGGAAATAATTCGTTATTGGTGTCGTTATTGATTTCACTAAATAATCAAGTGTACGAAAATCGTTCACTAATAAAAAAATTCGAGAAAAAATCATTCAATCAAGTTTTGATAATAAATAACAACGATGACCTACTGTGTATGATTCGTCTGAGATCATAGGTCGGAGCTTGTTTGAAAATTGATTTTAACTTTTTTAATGTTATCGTCGAAATGATTTGAGCATAGATTTGATTAATCAATGTTTGTTCATCGAAACAAATCGATCTACGGCAAACAACAACGATCACCAAAGGAGATCGTACAGCGAAATGGATATTCAATCCATTGCTAGTTCTGATCGTTTTGAGATGGTCATTTTGACTTTTCATAACAAAATTGATCAATGCAACACAAACTCCCATCAATGTTGTAACATCTTCTCGTCTTGAATAGCAATAGATTGGTTTCCCAGCCTCACTCATAATCAAAACATCGATATCGTTTCGTAATCTTGCACTCTCGTTGAGAAAATTCTGCAGATTCCAATCGTTTTGATGATCATCGAATGAAGTTTTACCATTATCAGCAAATAACTCTTCCTGCTGATGTGAATGTTTTTGTTCATCATTATTATTCAATTCATTGGACTCGGATAAAATCGAAATAGATTGCGTATCACAGTCGATCGGATTCGCTTCGAACTCTTTCTGGCATGAATCAATGAATTTGAAAGCTTTGATAGACTCGGAGTTTGCTTCAACATTTTCATATTGCATCCCAACAGTCAAATCTGCTGCTAATTCTTTATTGTCATTGGGCATCATCTAATCAACATTTGTATTATGGAATAGTAGAAAAATTCTTGCAATTACCAATTTCAAACACATATTATTTCGCTCAAGGAGTAATTGGATCAGAATTCAAACATCAGAGATAGCGAAAAAGTTTTCATTTTGATATTGAAAATGGGACAGAGAAATCGAACAGATTTAGCAATAAACACAGAGACGAAAATAAAATTCTTTAAAAAAAACAAGAAATCTATTTTAATCCAAATGGTTTAATTCGGAGTGAAAAAATCGTAGCAAAAAAAAAAATTTTCTGAACCGGAAAAGAATCAAATCTAATTAATTGATGTAATTCAATACTATCATCGGTCAAGTTTGTTAAGTTTGAGACTATTTGCAAAATGAAGAGACTGGAATGCATTTCGATGATTAAAATAACAAATAAGATCTTATTATCATGCGTTTGTTGCATCCTAGAACCTATAGGAAACCTCAAAAATAAGAGGAGAATGAAGAAGCCATAAATTATGAAATTGAATCGCTCCAAAAGCCGTTACGCTTTGGTCCGATACAAAACCAAATATTTCGACAATAGGCAATAGATTTGATCTTGAATCTCTCTACAGAACCGAATGGATCAAAGATATCGAATGATCGATTTTAGACGATTGATTTCCAATTGGATTTTTACATTTCGATCAAAATTCATCGAGATCGACATTGATCGAGAATTGTTTCGATAATCTTAATTCAGCAGACGATGAAGACGATGAATTTCAAATGTCTTTATTGATTTTGATAATATTAAAATCATTTCGATAGTATTTTTCTTTCTCTCTTCAACTTAGAACACTCCTTCTTTGTTTTCGATTTTTTCGGTGCAGTCCCTGTTTTTTTTTCGTTAAAGACCGATTCGATATTGTTCGAATTTCGAAAAATATCAACAAAGCGCATACTTCTAGAGTATGTTCGATTGGATTAAAATCCAATCCCCGGCTTCAGTTCCCCGGATTGTAGTGTTCACACAATTATTTTTGTATTTTGTAGAACAAACAATTTCAACAATGAAATAGTAATAAATAATAATAAAATAAGTCTTGCAAAATTTAAGAAATTTTTGTGTTCAGAAAACAATTAAGAAAAAAAAAATAAGAAACAGAAAAATTTCTCTATTAAATCAATCCGCTAATTTTCAATTAGAGCTAAGCTGATCATTCGAGGCGAAACTTGGATTCCATAAAATCGATTGAATTGATTACGAAATATTAGAATACAAATTGATTGATTTGACGCAGATTAGAGAAAGCTAATCGTTTTGTAAACGAAGCGAAAGCAAAAATTGATTAGCTTAATTAATATAGTAATTAATATCTTAATAGGGAACGAAATCGGAACGAGAACGAACGAAGTGTATTTTACCGAAGATTTTTCGATGTCAAATCCTATCCAAACGATCACCTCGACAGTGAAAAAAAGTGAATACGTACCGAACAGTAATGAATTCATTGGTCTAAAAGGTGATGCTCGGATCGAAACGAATCTTTTGATATGCAATGATATTGGTGGTGGTGAAGAGAGAACAAAGGTAGGAGATTTTGATGAGAATCTTCATCAATACGGAAGAATGGCGATCGGATTTTCGAATCAAATTCGACAACCACCACCCCCACCACCATCATCATCATCATCATCATCTTCTTCGTCTTCTTCTCCGATGTTTTCGACAAAAATTTTGTTCAATTCTTCTAAATCATCTCAATCATTGCTATCGGATAGCTTCGAAAACATGAGTAAAATAGGAAATTTAGGAAAAAATTTAGCAAAATATTCCGATAGATTTGTGAACATCTACGAGAATGGTGATTCGATCGCAATGGAACAATCACGCAAATCTCTCTCGATGAACCATCATGTTTCATTGATCGAATCAGTCTCTAACAGTGAACAATGTGATCAATCTTCTAACGATGAGACTGCTTCACGGATCTATGAAGAGAATAATGCTGATCATCCTAATCTCCATCTTCATCAACAAAGACCGCCGTCTGATTTCAACGAAGATGCATTCGGAAATCGTCGAAGACAGGTTAATTTATTGATTGATTCTTTGATTTAATTTCATTAAACTGATCTTTTTTTCCAAAAGAGACGAAATCGTACAACGTTCAGCTCTAATCAGCTTAATGAATTGGAATCGATGTTCGCCCAAACTCATTATCCTGATGTTGTTATGCGTGAAAATTTGGCCAGGTATTCAAAATTCGTACTAATTTAAGCCGTTTTATTTTCACTTTTGTAAATTTTAGCAAAATAAATCTCTCGGAATCTCGCATACAAGTTTGGTTCCAAAATCGTCGAGCTAAATGGCGTAAAAATTCCTCTAACAAACGCCAAAATAGTGCCTATGGTCGTAAAATATCTTCATCTTTTATCGACACAAGTAACAAAAGTAACGCTAACAGCATTGAGATGGGCAATCACAATGATGTTGATAGTTTGAATAAGAAAAGCAATGCTAAAAGTGAACATGGTTCCAGAAATGCGATGCTTTACAGACTGAATAACAATATTAGTGATCATCTTTTGATTCATAATCAACAGCAAAATTCTCCTAAAATTTTAAGTAATGTCGATAATAGCTGCTTCTTTCATTCATCGTTCAATAACAGCCAAATTGATTGTACACATTATTCACAACATTATCCAAATGTTTACGCTGTCTCACAGCATCAACCACAATCTTTAGTTCCACCGAATTCGACGCCAAAAACGATCACAAACGCTTCACTGAAACTCGAATCGAAAGAAATCGATTCGGACGAGCGTAATGATCAGAAAAAAACTATCGATGAAACGCATTTACTCAGAGAAGAAAATTCGGACCAGAGAAACTCTGTCGTCGATAGTGTACCTAATGAATCGGGAAACGATTCACATCAACACAAACCTAATGAACAAGAAACTGTTCAATATATCAATCTGAACGAAGAAAATCTTCTCAGTCACGAATTAGCAGCTAACACGATTGAGAAAAATAATTTTAACATTTCAAACGGTAATGAAGAATTGATTTCTCAATCAAAATTGTAAAAACTATAGATTTAGTTCAAAATTTTTCCTATTCAACTATCATCGACATCTTCAGACGAGAGTGAATCTTCTTAGAAAAGCAGCATTAGCATCTCCTTTAGTGCAACGAATTTTTCGAAAAAAGAGCGATCTAATAAGCGAAAGCAGCAAAATCAATGTGGAACATCAATTTTTTTTGAATAAATATAAGTTCAATCCTTTGCATTTATCTAATAGTGCTTTATTTCATTATTCTCCGTTAGTGCAACCGAATATTGATCAAAATCAATCTTATAGCCATTATCATCCGAATGGTTTGACCATGGCGATCTCAAATAGTGGTGGACAAATTAATTCTTTTACAAGTTCGAGGTTACCACCACAAACTTATAGTAAAGAAATTTGCTACAATGGATCGATACTTTGGAATAATCCTAATTATCCAAATGATTATGGTCAAATTCTGGCACCTATGCGATCTCAGCCACATATCATTCCAGAACAAGCTTATTACCACCAGCATCTAAGAGCGCCGATGATCGTTCCACACGCTCTGTCTTGGACTGCAGCACCTCAAGGGTATCTCTATGAGATGAACGATAACAGTGATAAATCGCAGCGTCCAAATTTTTTCGCAGGCATCGAAGATCATCAAAAACTGTTCTTTTCTAATTCGAACAATAGAAATGATCATCATTTCCAAAGCGAAGATCAAGATGATAACTATAAGGTTGATTTTTTTCAATCGTCACCCAACGAAACGATGACGGAGAAAAGAATATTGGCTTTAAATGCGAAAGAAATATCAAATGATGAGAAAAGAATTCAATCCATCATAGACGATGGACGAAAACTTGTCGAAGATGATAACACATCATCAAACATCACTGAGGACAATGAGATTGTGATTATAATGGATGTTGAAGAGGATGGGAAAAATTTTGTTTCAAACAATATCGAAGACGTACAGTGATAGAATTCTCTTCGACAAATATCTGTGTGTGATATTCTTCATATCCTAAAAACTTTTTGTTGAAAAGGAATAGTCTAACCATTCATAAAATGCGAGGGTATAAATGTCTCACCCGATCCAAACACAGATTTGAAGCGATAATTTTCTGTGGAAACTATCACTCAATTTTTATTTATCAACTTGCAAGATTTCTCGATATATTTTTTTTTTTTTTTGATTCAGGACAGATAAAATCCATTGCAACAAATGAATTCTATTTTAATTTTCAAATTAATTCATTTGAATCAATTAATTTCAAAAAAAATTTGAAAATCCCGCAAAAAAATTGTACTGCTTTTTGTGAAGAAGCCATTCATGGATGTCCCGGCAAAAATAATTTAAAAAAAAACGGTTGAAAAAAATTCGAAAAAACTCAAAACAAATTTATCGTTGTCGAATATTTGATGATTGGCAATCAATAATCTTCTAATTAAAAATCAAATTTTATTTTTTTTTTTTCATTTGATATAACAAAGAATTCCGGCGCTTCAGTTACAAATGTGATGATCCATCAATATGGCTCATGTGAAAATTACCGAAGAGGAATTGATTGAATTCTATAAAATAAATCACAAAATCAATATTCGCAAAGAAGATTTGTTACGTCCAGTGAAAGATTTTGTTATCGATTTGTTCTGTAGAATTCTTGAAGAATTTGATGTTCATGATCTCAAACAACCAGATATTCTGGCCTGCAACAATATCAATGAGCATATGGAAGAAGCGTATCTCATCATCAATATTTTCCATGTGATCAATCAATTCGTTCAAGCTGTCGGTCTAAGTGATTTCCGTATGATGGACATTTTGATGCCGAAACGTTTAAGAACGATGCGGATATTGCATGCGTTAGCTAATTATTATGTAAGATATAATACTTTGAAAGTGGAATGGTTCGATCATTCGGAAAAATTTTCCAATCTCTATCGCAATCGTAAAGAGTTGGAGAAGAAGAAAATTGATTTGAAACATTCGATTGAAGATAAAACAATGCTGCTTTCATCTCTTAAAAATCGATCTCTCGGACAAGAAAAAGAAATGAAAACTCTTGAGGAACAATTCCTGACAAAAAAACGTGATGCAGATAAAGAAGAGAAAACTGCGTCCGAAATCAAACGAGAAATATTTGTGCTCAAAGAGAAATTATGTGGTCTGAAGCTTGATGCTGCACAAACAGATGAGACTAATAAGAAATTGTCCCAAGAAATCATTGGATCACCGATGAGGATCATTTCATCCAGAGATGAACTAGAGAAAAAATTAGAAGCTATCAAAGAAGAAAATCCATTGCTCAAAGCGAAACAAAACGAACTAACGAAACGGAAGACTTTCTTTTCAACATCTAAAACCGATATTGTAACCTTATTGAAAGAATTGAGAGGTATTTTCACGAAAATTTTAAAATCCAATTGATTCATAGATCATTTTTCTCTAAACAGAACTTCTCGAATTGCAACACAACAACGATGAACAATGCAATGATTTGGAGAAGATAATTCAAAGCACACAAGATATGATTGAAGAGATGAAACAAATTGAAATACAGAAAAAAAATCTTGAAGAAAGTATACAATCTCTTAAGGCAATGATTGCGAAAGAGACCAACAAATATGAGCGTGAGAAGAAAGTTCTCGTTGAATTGATTGAAGGCCTCAAAGGAGAGATTTCATCGAATCAACTATTATCGAAACAAATTAATTCGATAGATAATGAAAATTTAACAAAATTAAAAGCATTAGATAATGAATTGGAGGAATTGAATCAATATGAAACCGAACTTTATCAACGACAAAATCAGACACACCGTAAGAATTTGGAAAAAATTCGAGATATTTTCCAAAATTTCGAAAGGCTCAAAGGATTACCCGTTTAACTGCAAATTCCGATTCGGCTTTCTCATTATAATTTTCCTGTTGTTTGTCAGCAAAAAAAAACAAAACCGATTGTTTTATCGTAATCAAAACGTATTTAAGTAGTCATTATTGATTTGGTCAAATTATTTGGATTCTTCAATCAATTAAATTTTAAAGATTAAAGCCTATGACCAAGATTTTTATGATCGTGTCATTAATTAGTTGGAGGCAGAACAAACGTCATCGGTATCAGCATCAAGGGCCTTGAATTTTCGGAACATTGTTGAAATTCATCAATACCATCATCGTCGAAATCATCTTTTTGCATGGTTTCTTGATGATTTTTCGGTGATTGATGTAATCCATTACGCTCATCTTCCAGAATCTCATCTTTATCTGCATTTTTTCCGCTCTCAACATCATCGATTGAATTTATATTCATTGCCAGAAGTTTTTTAATCTGATTTGATCGTTCTGTCGTTTCATCTTTGTTCTCTTTCGATTCAGTTTTCAATTTATCATCATTTTTCGACTCGCTTCCGGAATCATTTTCTAGTTTTTGATGCTCATAGTAAAGATCAATCAATTTCTGTCCATACTCTTTCATTTTAGTGTGAGAAAGATTCATATCAATCAATGTTTTGCCATCTTCAGTAATAGATTGATTCGGTGAGACCTTTTTGTTTGCAATTCTTTCGTCATCTAATTTTTGTCTAAATTTCAATTCTTGATATTGAAGACGTAATTCTAATTGAACACTTGGTGATGCTTGCTCTGATCGTAATTTTTGATGATAATTAATCCACATTTCTTGCTGTTTTTGATAATCTTTCAATTCATGCAATGTTTTTTGAAGATTTCTACTCCAAGAATAAAAGCTTTTGATTATCATTTATCAATTTTAACCAATTGACTTACTCGTGTTGTGTTTTTAGAGCATTTTCGATACTATTATGGCAAAGGACCGCGTGTTTTCGAAGCTTTGCTTCTTCGAATCGTGGACAAAGTTTAAGAACATTGTCCAAACAGATGATTGATCTATTGTAATCCGTCATCAAAGTGTAGATATTCGCCAAGATATAATGAGAATGTGGTATCTCTGGTGCTATTTCGATGATATCGTGTAGAACTGTTGCAGCTTCTTCATAATTTCTTGAACGATGCAAAACGGTCGCCAACGAAAGCAATGGTATCGGACGAAATTCTTTAGGACTAGATTTTATCGCTTGAAAAATGCAATCGACTGCGTGATCGGCACGACCTTTGGCACGCCAATAAAATGAAGCTAGAGTTAATATTATCCAAGAGTTTGGATTCTAGCAGATTTAAAAAAATAGACTAGATTCATCATCAAATTCAGCCCCAAGAATTTACTTGTTTCAATGCATAAGAAATATCATTGCCGAACGTTTCCAATGAATGCCATTTCCCTAATGAATGAACTATCTCAGGTTCACTATCCATCATTACATCTGATGCTTTGAATGACTGTCGAATTAGAAAAAGTAATTAATTTCCTCGTACTAGTTCGAAACAAAACAAACCGCTAAATATTCAGATGAGTAAAATTTTAGAGAATCGGAAACAGAATCTAATTCACTATTACAAATTGGATCGTCGAATTTTTTCGAATTCAATCCGACATCTTTTGCACCGTCGACGGCTTTTGATGTCGTTGATTTTTGATTGTTGCGATGCCGATAGCTTGTGTTAGAACTAGTGAAAGTGATCCAATCGTTTTTGGCGGTGAAAAAACTCAAATTATCTGTTTGCTTGGTTGAATTTTGATGGAAAAGTTTAGCCACGATTCTAGACGGCAATCTTTGATGATCCTTTTTAGGATAAGCAAAAATCATTGTTCCAACATAGAGATCGAATTTCGTCAACGGTTTGTTCGCTTTCAAGCAATCGGGATTGCTCGAATACATCACTTGTTCAACATCATCGTGATTATCAACTAGAGCCAAGCAAAGAAACAAGTAATTTTAATTAGTTCACTAGATGAGAGAATGGAATCAAAATTGATTTACAGCTATCCGATTCAATCTCTTCTTTTTGCACAAGAAGCTGTGTTTTGATCTGTTGAAACATATCGGCACGTTTCTCTTGTTGCAAGAATGACATCAAATCATACGGTAATCGCATTTGAAACATCGAATCCTCCTGATAAAATTTAAGATCATAAAAAATCATTTGAGACGATTTCATTCGAAAATTTTAGAGTTTAATAAATTTCTCTCGCCAACCTGAGTGTGTATCTTTCCATCTTCCGTCACAATCCAATGAGTTGCTGCCTTTGTGACATGGAAAATTATCAGAAAATATAAAAGAAACTCTTGACTTAGGAAAAATTTCATTGTCGGATCGAGAATCGATCGGATTTGAGACAAAATCAGATTATATTCATCGAGAAACGATCTCTATACACTTTTCGTTTGAAAGCAGCTGACCATAACAATAGCGAGGATCGAAAAATTCGGAGCCTAGAAGGAACTAGAATATCGTTTCAAAATAAAGAGTTCAACTTCGAGTTCTTCTCGTATGATTCCTTCTCTTTTGTCTCATCTTCAATCAGCTTTCATGCGTGGGTTACCAATGTAGTCGTCTTCCGTAACTCTTGCTCTCTCTCTCTCTCTCTCATCTCTCAGTATGTTTTTGCTGATTGTTACTCTATTTCCACATTCGGTATGGATTTCGCAATCGAAATTTTGGGAACGAAATCATTCAAAATTATTGAGATATTTGAAACAACAAATTTCTACCAATTTTATCGATAAACAACATAGAGATTGATTCAAATGTGAAGAAATAGTTTAATGAAATTGAGAGAAAGTGAAATAAATCAAAGAAATTTGACACCAAATGAATCATCAATCTCTACAACAGCAGCTTTTCCTTCTCTTTCGAGATGTTTCAAAGCTTTCAAAAGTATTCTATCATCAAGGCCTAATAGTTCCGGACTAGATCGATCATCATCACCGTTGATTTCGTACAATGTGCACATCGTACCATTCAATGCTCTCTCTTCAACCCATTTGCTTATGATGTTAGCCCATTCCTCTATCTTGTACCAATAAATGAGACATTGTTTGACACCATCAACATCGATCCACTCTAATCGACCTCTTTCTGCTATGGCATCAAGTATACTTTTGAGACTTTCTTCGGTCAAACATCTATCAATACTATCATTGCGAAACGGTGGTGCATTTAATGATTCGGATATATTAAGCTCATAGATCTTATTCTTGCGACAATGATCCATGATGATCGCACACCATGCATCCATTTGAAGTTTTCGAGTCTCATCGTTAGGTTGGATAGTGAAAAATGGTGGAAAATTGTACTGCCAATAATCACTCATTGTTGAAAATCAACCGTATCATACAAAATCCTTACAATCAAGACGATTTAAATTGATGATGAAGAGGATCATAATCTGGATACCAACACTGACAACTGTTCTGGTAGTGAGAAGAACTATTTCGAGTATATCAACAAAAACCTTAAACGTCACTAGGTAGGTCACTTTTGAAAATCAAAAAATGAATTTCTTATAAAATTGTTATCTAATGATCATTCCATCTGATCAATATGATTCTCTTCTTATCGAATTAAATCAATCCATTGGGAAAAGAATAAGAATTTTTCAATTCGATCTTCTTCGATTCAATCACAACAACGATGACATTTACAAAATTATTCAAAATATCCAGCTTGACTGGTATGGGCATCTACACCGGTTTCGTTCTGCATCAAAATGATTGGTATCTAATTATTTTTGATAATCTTTTGCATAAATTGGCTATTAGCTTGTTGATTCCTCAAGGAATGTCCGACACATTGGTTTGGTTCGATTCGGTGTTGCTGCATTCACAGCTGTTTCGATCGCTGTCGATTATAAAACTTCGGTTTCAAAATTACAAGACAGCACTGAGATCACCTTACAAAAATGGTCCGACTGTCATCGAAGAAGTGCCGAACGCTTACTGAATCTATGCTCAATAAACGGTGGTGTTTTCATCAAAGTCGGTCAACACATCGCTGCATTGGAACATTTGGTTCCACCTGAGTATGTGGAAACTTTGAAAGTTTTGCACAATCAAGCTCCGAGGTCTAAAATAACCGCAATCAAGCTGGCGATACAAAAAGAGATTGGACAAAGTTTCGATGATATTTTTGCTGAATTTGAAGAGGAACCGATAGCATCAGCATCACTTGCTCAAGTCTATCGAGCTAAATTGAAAGCAGAGAATGCCAAAGTTGCTGTCAAAGTTCAACATCCACAAGTTTTCAAACATAGCTTAGTAGATATTGCAACAATGGAATTTCTGGCCAGAACAATCAATAGATTATTTCCAGAATACTCTTTTATTTGGTTAGTAGAAGAGACTAAAAAAAATCTGCCTCTAGAAATGGATTTTGTACATGAGGGGAAAAATTCCGAGCTAGTCGGTCCTCTGCTGAAAGAATTCAGTTGGCTTAAAATCCCAAAAATCTATTGGAAATATACAACCAAAAGAGTATTGGTGATGGAATTCATCGATGGCCGATTGATAACAGATAATCAATTTTTTGTATCGAATAAGATCAATACTCGTTTGATCGCGAATCGTTTTGAGGATATCTACAATAAAATGATTTATACCTATGGAACGATTCATTGTGATCCTCATCCCGGAAACGTGATGGTGAAAAAACATCCCAATGACAATGATTTCGATCTATATCTTCTCGATCATGGCCTCTACACGGTCAGTTAATAGTAATACACTGTTGCAATTTATTATTTATAGCGTTCAACATTTCAACAGTATTTAACCGATGATTTTCGCCAAAACTATTGTTCAATGTTACTAGCAATCATGAATGGAGATATCGATCAAATCAAGAACTGTGCTAATGAAATGGGGATCAGCGATGAGGATGCTGCTCTTCTTTCCTGTATGATCAGTGCAAAACCATGGTCTTCGGTTAGCAAAGGCCTTTCGAATCGATCCATCAATAAAGAAACCATCAAGCAAGAGGTAATTGTTCAGCTATTCCAACGATTAATAATGAGAATAAATTATCTGAAATCGAATATTTTTGTTATCAGAAAGAAGAACTCAAGAAAAACATAGCAATTTATATGGGCTCAATTTCCAAAGTTCTTGCAAAAGTGGATCGACAATTATTGTTGGTGATGAAAACGAACGATCTAGTTCGATCGATTAGCCGAAATCTTGGCCGCGATGAACGATCAACGTTGATCAATATGAATCGATATTGTCTTGACACTGTCACCGAGAAGAGACTACGTCAGACGCAAAATGTTTGGTCCAGAATGATGATTCGGTTAAACAATCGAATCGCTCATTTCAGACTAACATTCTATTCGCTTTGTGTTTGGATGGGATCGTTGTTTGAATCCAAAGCTATCGCTTAGGGACAAAAAATCACGAAAAAAATTAGGTTCGATTTGAAAATTTTAAATTTTTACAATTTGTTTAATTTGTTTAAATTTCATCGCATCCGAACAAAACCGATACCGAATGAAAATTATTTTTTTAAATAAAAAAAATTTGTTGTTACTTTTCGAAATGATACATTTGTATTAAGAAAAAAAAAGTAAAGAAATCAACAATGGAATCAGTGAGACCAGACCTTTTTGAATTGCATTCTATGTTTCTGTCTTTTTGTTTCTTAATCCAAATATCATCTCTATTCAATGCGTAAGTAATCTTCTCTATTGTGATGCCATTGATGAAAATGATCAACAAAAATGAATGATAATGATTGAGATCGATTATAAGTTAAGAATTTAGAGCTTTTTTGGTTCAATTATGACTGAAAATAATTGTCTCATTTGTTTTTCATGGATGGATCCAATTGCAATTCGTTAAGATTTGAACTTAATAAGTGGTATGTTTTTGTTACTGAGACAATTATCACACACCCATTCAGCGTAAACTTCTTGTGTTAGTAGAATAAAGGCTCGTTCGGAAATTCCCACACAAATCCTATGGTACCAAAAATTACAACCCGATTCGCATAGGATGGCTTGATCATTATCGTGAATCTCTTTGTGACAACAGCCACATGGATAGATCGGTGGTGCATTTGGATTGGCTGAGTTGAAAACCATTGATTGCTCAGGGGGATATGTTCGACCGCTAGGAATATTAGGACCCATATTTGGTGGCCCACTTCCCATCATTGGTGGAGGCGGTTTTCCACCAGCCATTCCTCTAGGTCCCATCATATTACCTCCAGGACCCATCATTCTTGGATTTCCAGGCATCATATTACCAGGTCCAGAATTCATCATGGTCGGTGGTCCCATTTGCGGAGGCATTCCTTGATGTGCGTTTTGATTCATCGGTGGACACATTGGAGAGGTATCATCGAATGGATTGGAAGCATAAAGAGTATCACCATAACCTGACCCTAGTGGTTGGGGCGGTGGGATCATCATCGAATCACCATTGATGCTATTTGAAACAGGACCACCAGCTGCACCAGCTCCTCTTAGACCAGCACCGGAATTGGCAGCGGATCCGCGTCGCTTTTTGGGCGCTTTTATTGGCGGCTCTGATCCATCATGATCCACCGGAGCTTTATTTTTAGCGCTTTTTCTTTCTCGCGGCATTCCAAAAAAGTAATTTTAAACAAAGCTTAATTCAACACCAGACGAAATTGACCTTATTGCTGGGTCGAAATTTTTCAGATCAAATATTATCGAAATGATCTGATTTAATCAGCAAGTATTTGTAAGTGTAGCCATAACCATGCTAAAATCCAATTCTCTATCTATAAATCAGTTCCATTAATCAAATCGAATTGAAAATTGGAATTCGTGAACACTTGAAATCTAAATTATCGAATGATTAGATTGAATCAGCATCGATTTTGCTGATTATATCGACGATAAAGAAAATGGCATTACACAATCAAAACACAAAAGAGAGTAAGCTATTCCGAAATGCTCTTTTCCCCACGGTCATTAGGGCCATTGTTATTGTTTTTTTTTTTTTTGATTGTGCAGCTATTAAAACCTATCTGTGATTCTGGCCGTCTTCGATTAATATAGAGTTAGGCATTTTTGAATTCGAAATTTTTTCCGAATAGAAAAAATTCGAATTTTTTGTTATTCTGCAATATGAGATCTGACCGAAGAATTTACAAAAATGAACGAACCGTATGAGAATATAACCAAACAGATTTTTATTAATAAATGGAAAAATTTTCTGGATTCCGAGCAGAAACAAGTAGAATCTTGTGGAAAAAAATCGATTCAACATCAATTCCAAATGATTAACGCTGACAAGAAATTATTTTTGAAGCAATTAGAACTAGTTCAATTCAAAAAAGGTTTAATTTGAGTATTTAATATTATTGGAAATATTCTTAGATTGTATTTATCGCCAATATTAAAAGAAATTTACTCAGAGGTGAATGAAAAATTGGAGAAACAGAATCATGCTCTATCTTTGGCCAATTTTTTGTTGCGAAATAAAACTATAGCTATGCTGAATACCCAGATACAGCGTTTAGAAATGGAATTTCAAAACTATGCAAGTTTTTATGATTTTCAAGAGTCCGAACTCGAAAACGAAGAGGAACGATTAATCAAATTGGTGAAAGAAAAACTGGACAATAATCAATTGGCCATTTTCAATAATCTAATAAGAAAAATTAAAAGAAACCCTACATTGAAGGTGTGTATCTTTGAATGATTCTCTCGCTATTGATAAATTTTGTTTTTTTAGACGGTGAATGAAAGTTACGAATCTTCTGATTTGATTAATGAATCACATCTGATGGATCAAATTAGAATTAATGGTAAGTTAAGGATCGATTCGGATGAATGATCAATATTTTCTATCATTTTTATAGAGTTGGATTCACAAAGCAAGAGAGAACTCGTGATCATAAAGCCATTAGATAACAAGAATTCTAGTGAAAATCTGGATATTTATAACGAAAAAGAAGCGGAATTCGGTACAAAACAATGTTTGACCACGGAAATAGAAATTGTCACAGAAAAAAATCAAAACCAAGAATCATACAAGCAGACACCGGCATCATTTATTGGAAAATTAGAAACAAATTCTGATGGTGATTCTAAAGAGCATATTCTCGATAATAAAAATGTTAAAAAATTTGCTTTTGACTTCGATTCGTTGAATCCGAAATACGATTTCAGTTTTTTCAACCAAACAAATGAAGATAATGAGGAAAATCCGCAGCAAAGAAGCGGTTTTCTATTTATTTGTGATGAAGATAGAGAGAATAATAATCTAGATGGATCATTCAAGTTTACATTTTGAATTTTGTAATCCGGAATGGAAGTTCAAAAATCGTCTCATACTTTGTGAATGACAATAATTTAAAATTTCAGTTGCACTTTTGCTTAATAGGCTGGATAAGCCTCTGTTAGATAAAATTAAGAATAAGATGGAGATCAAAGAATCTATGAAATCGGGATCATCGTACGAAAAAAAGTCTCCTTACGACATGAATGAGACCAAAGGGGAGCCTAAATCGAAGTCTTCGGGTCTAACAGACATGAAAACTTCTACGCAAGTATCTACGCCCAAGCGATTGAACGAAATCGATGATGTTTTTGCCAAAATGGACACTGCTAAAATATTGAATAATATCAAATCTAATTCAGCTAGAAAACCAATATCTCGTGATGTTTCGAACAAAATCAATTCTCAGACTCCAGCATCAAAGCGAGGTGAAATCAAACTCTAATGCTTGAGTCGTAATTAATTAGATTTTGTATTTCTATTGCGACTACAGAATTGAAATTTGGATTCAAATACGATCCGAAATTCGAGACTGGAATTCCATGGATTAAACCTAAGAAGCCCACGAAAATTGTCCCTTTTAACCTCAGCACAGCAAACCGTGCCAACAGAAAACAAAGCTAATCAATCAGATAGAGTTTAATTACGGCATAAATTTTCTTCAAAGATTTCATTGATAGTTTTTTTCAATTAAAATTTTCATTCCATTTTCACAACTAACGCAATGTCTGGGAGAAATTCTATGATTAAAATAAATTCGAAATAATTTTCTCCCTCAAAGAGATAAAATTTTGATTGCAATCATAATTTCAAATTATCGAATGAAAATTCAAGCAAAAAAATTATAATAAATACACAAACTTAGAAATCATAAATCAATGTTATAAAGAGTTTGATTGTAACTACTATTTTCGAATGAAAGATAAGAATAAGATTGAGAAAAAAAGAGCGGAAAATAATGAAAACTATGGTGTGGTGTACTTTAGCCATCGATGAAGGTGAAACAGAGAAAAAGAAAAGTCTTCTAGTTATCATAGTTTTCGACTGATTCCGCAGCCATATGTCCTTCTTCGTGTTTAGTTAATTGATCGATATCTTCCACACTGAATCCACAACCATCGACCCTACAGGTATGCAATGATTGAATGTCTTGGTTGCGGCGTTTCTTTTGTGGTCGTTTCACTCCTTTATGCGAATGAATAATGTGTTTGTTAAGATCACCGTTTCGTTTGAATCCTTTTCGACAGTTCTCGTACGGGCAGAAAAAATTTCGAACATCTGAATGCGTGAGCTTGTGAACGTTCAAGGTGTTTACATAGTAGGTGATGTATTTGCAACCAGGATGATCACAACGATAAACAGGCTGTTCGTTTGAATGTGTCAGAACATGCACATAGTAGGCTTTTGGACTTTTATAGACTGCATTACAATCGGCAACACGACAACGGTAAAGTATATTCTTGTGTATGTTACGATGACGATTGTGATTGCCCGAATCTTTCGAAAGCTTTCCGCAAACATCACACTTATATTTCCCTCCATGTACTTCGTTTTTGTGTTTGCCAAGAATCGAACGGAAATGTGTCACATATTGACAACCTTCAAAATCACATTGATACGCTTTGATCGTATATTGATGATGACGCTCTTTCAGATGATTCAATAGCTCTTCGGAACTGTCGAAGTTTGTTTGACAAAGTTCGCACTCAGTTCCGACTGTTTCGAAATCAGCGGTACCGTCATCCTCGTTTCCTTGATAACCAAATTAATGATTTGATAAAATTTGAAACTATAAGAATTTAATATTTACCGGATGCAGAGTCTCCGACATCTGAATTAGGCCGATTGGAATCAGATTTATTCATCAATTGGAAAAGTTTTTTAGCTGATGCCGACTCTCTTTCATCATCGTCTTCTTCTTCCTCTTCTTTTGATGTATAATTTTCATTCAAAATCTTTCGTTTTTTAGACCTTCTTGTTGTCATTCTAGATTCAGTGTCTGATTTTTCATGATCATTTTCGTTCTCTGATAGACCATTTTCTTTGAATTCAGTTTTAGAATCACCTTTATCGAAAGAATGAGAAAGTTTGAAAATGTTTTCAATTTCAAAATGATTACCAAGATTTTGATGGAATTGATCGATGTGTTTCATGAGTTCTTTCTCTCGGTTATAGGTACGTCGACATTCACCAAACATACAGGTATATTTGCGTTTGATATATCCATGTTTCAACATATGCAATGCTAAATTTCTTCGTCTCTTGAAAACTGCACCACAATTTTCATGAGTGCATTTGTGTTTGTAAACCAAACTACGATCTTTGTGAATCAACGAATGTGTATAGAAAGATGGCCTATCTTTGAAGACACGCCCACAACCTTCATGATCGCATTTGAATTGTTTCGTGATCTCGATGTTATGTTCAGCTTTTTTATGCCGATCCATTCTGCCTGGATAAATATCAGTGTAATCGCATCCGGGAAAATTACATTTTAATCGATCCTAGTTCCAATATGTGGAAATTTAAATATTGAAAATGATTATAAAATATATCCTCCATACTTTTTTGCTAATGTGCAATTTGTAATGCTGAACCAGAGTGGATTTGTTGTCAAACATATCGTTACACATCTCACAGATCAAATTGGTTTCAGGATGATGATCTTTTTCATGTTGCGTTAAGTTACTAAGTTGGAATTTGATGGAACAATTGTCTCGATTGCAAACCACGACTGGATTATCTTTGTGTTCAGTAATATGTGCTTCCAATTTATTACGACACCGAGCTTTGAATTCGCAAGCTGGACATTCAGGTAGAGGTGCAGATTTCTGTCCCGGTAATTTACGTATAGCTAACGGGCCTGAATCATTAACATTATTCATAACTGGATGAATTAGACAAAAATTTTTTGAAGAATTAGATCGGATATCCATTGACCGTGATGGCCTACCTTCATCTTCGAAATCATTAAGACCATCTGACTCATGAAATTCAAGTTGATTGTCTTCATTCATAATGGTATCAATATTGATTTCGCTCACCAGATTCTGATATCTTTCTTCATCCTCAGCAATGAAGGTCATGATTTCTGTGTTTAAAAAATCAACAATCGATCCATATTTGAAGAGCTTATCATCTTTGAAATATTCCTCAATAATCCAATCCAGAACGGTCATGCATTTGTACATGATATCGAAGCCACGAGTCAAATAAACGATATCATTTTTCAAGATTTTTATCTGTTCGTTATGAAAACTAACAAACTCATCGATTGAAACTTGAATGCTTTCCGAATCGACCACTGCTGAAGCATTAGTGTCGATTACATTGGCATCATTTAGCTCTTGCTTGATCTGTATCAATCGTTCTGATTCGGTAGAATATTCCGGATTAACATCGTCTTGTGGAACATTATACACCAATGTTTCTTGTTGATCCATTTTCTTATTCTTCACTGATTTTGCGATAGTGAAACAAAATCAATCGATAATCGAAGCGATCACCGGAAACCGATACGATCAACGAAAAATTCGCGCAAAAAAATTCAAATCTCTACATCAAACGTCAAGAGTAACTCCACCGAACAAGATTGGATTGTAATAGACCTATTTTGCGCTATGTTCTTCAGTGGGAATGAAAAAATTTCAAAATCTACAAGACGATTGATTTCGAAACAATCCAGGTTCTAACAGGCGGCAATATGAACAGCGATTTGTTGTTCAAGTCTCTATTGTTGACGGTTGACGGCCAAATCAACAAATTAACCTGGACGGAAAAATCGGCGGCACCAAAATAGAAAAAAAAAATTTTTGCTTCGAAATATTGCGATCGAAAAAAATCGTTCGCTTGATATTTGATAATAAATTCGAAATTTATTTCTCAAAATTGTTTTTGATTTTTTTCAATGCGATTTTTTTTCTCGTTTCGTTGGATTGATATCAATTTCGATATTTTATATCTCGTTGTAACATTTGCACACGAAACAATGGATTTTTTGTGTTGATTTAGAACGAATATCACCAATCGCAATAATAATAGTGCGTGTATGTGTATGTGTTAGTGTGTGCCTTTCACTTAGGGATCGAGTCGACTTGGGCGTGTTAATAGTGAAGCTAAAGCGTAAGCAATTGCCACTAAGAGAATGGCATCAAATTATACACACCTACTTTGTATGATTGTCGTATCTCTTCATCACTGACCTACAGAGAGCGCTAGAATCAAAAGAAAAGTACGCCATTATTATTGTTGCCAGTCCGTGAACGATAGATGGTGTAGACTATAGGGATTCGAAAATTTGTCCTAAAAACAAAAAATTTCCGATTTGACAGTTATTGACTAAATATTCTCTTCGGAAAATCTATGAAAATTTTCAAATATTTCTTATTAAAAGTAAAAAGAACGACATAAGATGCCTATCAAAAGAAAAATTAATCAAGAACGAGATGATGATGATCATCGTCAAAGTCTCAATCGAAGTTTTCGTAGAGAAAAGCATCAAAAATCTCGAACCAGTTGCTCAGCCAACGATTTCGAAGAGGATTTTCATGAAGATCAAGGGACACAAAGTTAGATGTCTATGTTATGATTTATTGAGTATAATTAATCATTTTTTTTCTTCTAATATTGTTGCCCTGGTATTCGATAGTTATCGATGACATCTATATGCCACCACCTCCTGTTCAGCCGACTAATCTTGAAGATCAAACTGGTAAACGTTTGATAATCGAAACGATTGAGATCATAAATTTCAAATCCTACGGAGGGAAGAGTATTCTAGGGCCGTTTTATAAAAGTTTCAATTCTATCGTTGGGCCGAATGGGAGTGGAAAATCTAACGTCATCGATTCGATGCTTTTTGTTTTTGGTTATCGAGCTCAAAAACTCCGTTCTAATAAAATATCGAATATCATTCATAATAGTGAGAAATTACCTAATTGCACTTTTGCTCAAGTAATTGTCAATTTTGTCATGATTGATGATAGAGTAAGTGATAAAAATCCTGCAAAATTTCTAAGTTTAATTTTAATCGATTGAATGCAGGGTGATGAGAAGGTGAATTTAATCGAAGACTCTCGTTTCAACATCTCTCGTGTAGTCACCAAAGATAACAGCTCATATTACACAATAGATGACAAAAAAGTCATGTTCAAAGATGTTTCAAAACGATTACAAGATTTCGGTATCGATCTACGTTACAATCGTTTTCTAATACTTCAAGGTGAAGTAGAGCAGATATCATTAATGAAATCTAAAGCTGATAATAAAAACGATGTCGGAATGTTGGAATACCTCGAAGACATCATTGGAACATCGAGATATAAAGAGCCCATAGATAAATTGACTGTGAAATATAACGAATTCAACGACGAGAGGACATGTTTTGTAAATCGAGTAAATTTGTGCCACAAAGAGTATGAAACTGTCAAACGAGCTAAATGCGAGGCCATCAAAGCATTGAAATTGGAAAATCAAAAAAAGATTGAAGAATCGAAATTGATTCAATTTAATCGCTATAGGATTAAGAAGAAAATGGCTTCACAAGAAGCCCAAAAAAAAGAATTTGATCTTGAAGTAGAAAAACTCAAACAAATAGCCGAAGAACTAGATCGAAATATTAAGAATTCAAACAAAGAATATTCAGAGAAAAACGATAGCTATAAAAAAGTTGAAAAGACCTACGAAGAATATAAAGAAAAGATCCTAGAATATGATAAGAAAGATTACATCATCAACTCAAAATCTAAAGCTGCGAGAGATAAGCTCAAAAAACTAAACAAACAGATAGCTGAATCGCAGAAAAAGCTTCAAAAACTTCAAGATGAACCAGTGAAAGCAGAGAGTATAGAAGAATTCCAAGAATCGATTGAAAATTTGCAACAAAATCTCGTCGAAATCGAAAAATTGATCAATCAAGCGACCGAAACTGCTCAAGACGAATGCTCTGAGATGATAAAGAATCGAGATGAAATCAACCACAAATTAATGAAATTCAAGACTGATCAAAATGATAAATTAAGTGCTAAAAACAAAGCATACAACGAGTATATGGTCAGAAAGCAAAGAGTGGAAGACATTCAAGCCAAATATGATCAATTACAATCTAAAATCAAGCAAATAAATGATGAGAATCAAGAAAAAACGAAAATGATCACTCGATATGAACAAGAGATTCCGGTGGAGAAAGGAAAGCAAAAAGATTTGAATAGAAAATATGAAAAACTTGAATGTCAACGATCATCGATAACAAAAGAAATTAATCAAAAAAATGATGAGCTTTCAGCGTTGAAGGATTTTGTCAGTAAAAGTCAATCTAGAGATCAAATTCGTAACGCATTGATGGAAGCTAAACAAAAAGGAATATTGAAAGGAATTTATGGAAGGCTTGGTGATCTTGGAGCCATAGATAAAAAATTCGATATTGCCATCTCGACTGCTTGTGGTCGTTTGAAAAATTTCGTGGTGGATACCATCGAGAATGCACAAAAATGTGTTGAGTTTTTAAAAGAAAACAGTCTACCTCCTGTGACTTTCATCGCATTGGATAAGATCAAAGTTCAATGGGACGATGATGTTCAATATCCAGAGAACATTCCTAGACTATTTGATTTGATTAGAATCAAAGATGAACGAATTCGTCCAGCATTTTATTACGCTCTTCGAGATACATTGGTTGCGGAAAACATTGATCAGGCGAAACGTATCACCAAGAATGCTCGCTATCGAATCGTTACCTTGAAAGGTGATCTAATCGAAATGGAAGGCGCGATGACTGGTGGTGGTAAACCTCGTTCGGGTGGTATGGGACAATCTATTGCTGAAACGGAAACTGATACTTCAAAAGAATTCATCGCTGATTTGGAGAAAAAACTCAAAAATTTATTGGAAGAAAGACAACAAATAGATTATCAAATTGAAAGTATTCGTGAAGAGATCTCACAATCTTTTAAAGATATCACTTTTATGGAGGATAAATTGCAAAGTTTTCGCTTGGAAGTTGGAGATAGCGATCAGAGGCTAAAACAATTGAAAGAGAATTTGGCAAAAATCAAATCCGAAGCGGATCAAAACAAAGATGATCCTCAATTGGAGAAATTACGGATCGAATTCGAAAAAGCAGAATCAATCTATGAGAAAGAAATGTCCAAAGGTGATTCGTTAGAAGAATCAATCAAAGAATTAGATGAGAAAATCCAACAGAAATTGAACAAAAAACTTGATCCATTAAAAAAGAAACGAAAAAATATTGACAAAGATCTCAAAGAGAATCAATCCAAAATGAATCAAATTCTTTCTGAAATGAAGGCTTATGATCTGAGTTTGAAAAAAGCTGAGGAAAATTTGTCTTCAGATGAAAAACTTAAGCAACAAATATCTGAAGAGTTGGAAGAATTACAACGAGAGAAACAAGAATGTGAGAGTTCTGCCAAAGAAATTGGTGAGAAATGTGCTGAAATCTATGAGAAAATGCAAAATTTGGAGCAAGAAATAGATTCGATTAGAAAATCGATCAAAGAAAATGATTTGAAATTGAACGACACGAAAAACAAACAGCTTGATTTAAATCTATTTGGTGAGAAAAATTTCAAAAATCTAAAAGAATTACAACAAAAATTCGCAAGACACACAACCGAATTGGAATCGATCGTCTTGAATGTGATTAATGATCAAGATGATGATGAAAATGATAAGGATGGTGGAACTAAAACCCAAGAACAACAATTGAAAACGGAAGAAATGGCGAAAATAGCGGTCGAAGATGAAGAGTTTGTTTCGCCGAGCAAACGATCACGAAGTGATCAGAATACGATCCCAATTCTAGAAGAGCAAGAGCTCGAGAGAATCTCACCAGAACAAATCGAGAAAAAGATTCAAAAAATTCAAGCTGATCTCGAGAAACTACATCCGAATTTCGCTTCAATTGAAGAGTTTAAGAAAAAAAATGTAGAGTATAAAAATAAACTGAATGAATTACGTGAGATCACATCGAAAAGAGATGTCTACATGGAACATTTGAAAGAGACCAAACATCGAAGATTCAAAGAATTTCGGCAAGGATTTTTGTTGATCGCACGAAAACTGAAAGAATTATATCGTACGATTACGTTGGGCGGTGATGCGGATCTAGAGTTCGTCGATTCGCTAGACCCGTTTTCGGAAGGAATCAATTTCGCAGTTCGCCCTAATAAAAAATCTTGGAAGAATAATATCAATCTGTCTGGTGGCGAAAAGACTCTCGCTTCGTTGGCGCTTATATTCGCTCTTCATTATTATAAACCATCTCCGCTGTATATTATGGATGAGATTGATGCCGCTTTGGATTTCAAAAATGTCTCCATCATTGCCAATTATATCAAAAAACGGACCAAAAACACACAATTTTTGATCATTTCTTTGCGAAACAATATGTACGAGTTGGCTGATCGTTTGATTGGTATCTACAAGACTCACAATATCACTGGAACGGTCGTATTTGATTGGATCAGTTTCGATTCTTTACTCAAACATAGAGATTCCGAAAGAAATAAGAATAGTCGAGGTCAAGAAATTCTCAGTCAAGAAAATTCTAAAAATCTCGATTCACAACCTAATTCTGTAATACAATAAAGTATAAAAGACTGATAATTGTTTCATATTCAAAGACATAAATAAAAAAAAGTTTATTTTTAAATATAAAAACTAAAATCTTTTTGATTGATGTCAAAATTGATCAAAAGTTAAAAAAAAAGCTTTTGTTTTTCAAGAATAAAAACTGCATATTCTTTTGCTAATCACTGGACCTAGACGTCGATTAGATCCGATAGCTGCATCACATCTAATATCAGAAAGGAGATTGTTTCTGAGTTTCTCGTTTTTATGATCGATTGAATCATATCTGTCCAGCAATGATCGTATTGTTGGATATCTCTCGATTATACACATAGCTTTGCTCAAAGAAAGACCTTTGATTTGAAGCAGATGTTTGATGAACATTTCTTTTGCGGTGAAAATTTGCACTTTACTTGAATTCGAACAAAATTCATTGAATGTCATATAGCAAAGATCTTGAGCTGATGTTCGAGAAAATTCTTTATGATTTCTTGCAGCCAATATAGATTTATTTGCATAGAACGCCTGTAACCATTTGGTCATCGTTGCTAAATATCTCACAGTTTCATCAATATTATCGGTTCGTTTGATTTCGAATCCATCGATTTCACAGTTCGAAATCGCTTGATCCAAACTGGCTGCATTCATCGATCCATGGTCTTGCTTACGAGATTGTCGACCGAAGTACTCGATCAAATAGATCGGTCTGCGTAGACCAGAATTCAAGAGACGAAATTTTTGCTCTTGCCATCGGCTATCTTTAATGGAGCTAGCAAGATCATCGATTCGTTTCCTCTCAATGATATAATCTAACACTAGCTCTCTTCGAATCAGATCCGTTGCGTTTGAAGATTTTTTCTTCGCTATCCATACAAAATCTCCAACAGGCAGGGTGCGAATTTCAACGTTAATATCTTTGCGTTGTAGTGCGGATGCAAAGGCTGCTCGATTTTGATTGCCTTGATTCGTTGAATATCTTTCTCTCGAGTCAATACATAGGACAATGTCGTAGGTCCCAGCTTCCATAACAAAAGAATCGTTGGCAATAGCCTCTATTGAATCTTGTCGTTCAATTAAATTCTCTTTCTCATTCAAAGGATTATCGATTGGTTTGACGATTTTCAAATAACGATCTGCGAAATCTTGAGATAAAAAAAAATTTGATGATCAGAGCATTAAAGAACACATCAACGAAACCTTTGAGGTTTTCCGAAGCTAAAGCTAAGGTTTTAGCTAGCTCTCGGCCTTGATCACTCAATGAGTATCGGCAATTTCTTTCCTCAGTCTTGATGATCAAGCTTCTTTGTAGTAAACTATTTATGGTCATTAATCCAAAATTAGCTTTGCAATAATGCTGAGCGGTCTCTTTGAGATCTAATTTATTAACTTTGCTATTGTTGAACTCCATTTCTAATCGCAACAAAGCAATTAAGATTGCAAAAGCTGAAGAACCTTTCGCTGGAATATAATTTGATTTTCGATTGTTTTTTGAAACTCTCTCTCTAGCGGCCGATGGTTTTGTTGCTGTTACTGAGAAATGGTCAGTCATTTGAGTCGATTTTTTAACCATTTGACTTGTGACATTTTGAGAATTGGGAAATTTTTGGGCGAATTTCTGATCAATCTTCATACAAATTGCATTGCCAAAACCTTTGAGTTTGCGACAATCTTCTCCCGAACGAATCGGATCCGTGTGTGATCTGAGGGAATTCAATGCCTTGAGAAAAAAAATAGCGCAGATTCTAGCTTTAAAAGATAAGAATCAGAAAAAAAACTCAAAAACCTTTCCATAAACGAATTCCATTTTACTTCCAAATCGTTTCGCTTGTTCTCGCCATTCAATTAGCCAATCGATTATTAATTGATTATGTTGCATAGCATTCTCGCTAGATTCTTGCCCATCGAAACAATCCATCTTTTTCAGTTTTGAGCGATAAAATTGAATCAATAAAGTCGAATTAAATTTATCAGGTTATTTTCAAAATTGAAAATCAAAGCTCTCGGATTTTACAACGCTCGGAATAAATTCAAATAAATACAAGAGTTCGCCATCTACTATCAACAAATGGTACCTTGATTCAAATCGTTTTGCAAGTGGAATAATTCGAAGATTTTTGGCTCCAAATTTGATTTTAAATTTCTTTTTCAGAGATTCTATTCTCATTCTCTTTAGCCTTCGAAGATCTTAATAGATTGAAAAATGATGTCGCATTGAACAAAATCAATTTGAAGTTTCTTTTTGATGAACATATCGATCGATATCGAATTGTTTCATTAATTTACATTAATGTTTAGCAAGCTTATCGTAGAGATTGTTTTGTGATAATTTCATTATTTCGCTATTATTTCCTCTCACCAGATCTTATCATTTATTTATTCATCATTCTGAAAATTTAAGGTAGAGAATTTTTTATTGGCATAAAATAAATTCTTATTACTTATCAATCTTGCTGGATTTATTTTGAGATTACGATTCGACTGATAAGGATTGATTATGAATCAACTTCCTATCAAAATTTGGTCTATCCATTATTGTTCTTGCTATCAATTTCATCTTTGCAAATTCTTTTCGCTCCAAATAATCGCCAATGAAATAACCAGATTCTATAAGTTGTATCGATTCATCCTGATCAGCAGTGAGAAACGGAATAATTCTCTCCACTATCTGCAATGACAACGAAAATTTCGCTGAAAGATCTATGATTCATAGATTTTGTGACCGAAATATTTCCTCTCTTGTGCGTTCTTTCGTTTCTGGTATGTGATGTTTTGCATGTGTGTTTCTCAAGGTGAAAGATAACAAACGCAATCAAATTATCGGTTCATCTCTTGAAATCATTTCTTCTTCTACCTTTTCATCTCGTTCTTTTTTTTATTCTTGAAATATTTCCAGTAAGTAATTAGAGATCGATTATGAATTTGATGAATTGTCAGTAGTCAATTTTTTATTTAGTCATCATTGTAAATGATGTGTCTAGGTGTGAGACTTCTTATCTGATCAAACTTAATTATAATTCGAAAACGGTTTCTATGTTTTTCGATTCACTTCGAGTTTCTTCTGGCCCTAAAAAAATTCCAAATCTTTTTCCATTAGAAAAAAAAAATGTTTTCATCTTGATCTAAAGCTATTTCAACAAAATCGTTGACTGATCAATCAGCATCAAAAATTCGATCACAAACCATCGAGATTGAAATAGAATTTTAAATAGTTAAAGTTGGAGATTTTTTTTCGGTGATTAGGGCGAAAAGCGCTTCTTGATCAAATGCGAAAGGAAGGGAAGAGATTTCGTGCGAAAAAAAAGAGAAATACCGAGAGAATAAAGTTTGACTACCAAACATCGGGTTTCACTTTCTCCCTCCTCCCCTTTCTCTTTTTTTTTCTGCCTATCTCAATATTTCATCTTACGCTCGATTATACACTCGATATTCCAATGTTATTAGATTGAATTTTTTATCCTCCAGAATTCAAATCGATAATGTTGCGACCTACAAGTTTGTAGATAATCAGCAGCCTTGAAACGATATCAATCATCAACCATGATCACCATTACCTTCTCGGAGAGAATGTTATGCAATTTACATATGCGATTTAAAAAATGCGAAATGAAGAAATAAATGCTCTGTGATCGGAAATTGTTCCAGATTCAGTCATCTCGAAACAATTTTTGTTTAGTGTTTTGCGGGATGAAAACAAAATCGCTTTCGCTTCCACCAGATTCTGGATCAGTTCGAAATTTTCGGGCCTATTCGAATTCGAATCGAACCTCTAGATGATTCTATCGATAAGATTCTTTTCTATTAAATCTTATTCGAATTTTTTTCTCAAAGATTTTAAGTAAATTTATTTGAACTATTCTAAGGAGCTATCTCCTTTCATCTTCTCAATGATGACAAATATTTGATCATAAATTAGCAATATGAGATCAAAAAGATCTTTGACAATTTTGAATTTATTCTTTGCATTCCAATTCTAATTGTCTTTTTTTTTTCTTCTCCACATTTAGATATTGATGGCGGATTGTGCCGATCTCAAATTTACATCTGAATTGTTTTTATAAATCTGATATTCATTGATTTTGTGTTTTTCTGAATTCAAATCATGAAAATATTACAAAGTGAAGAAAAAAGGTTACGACCGAGAAAGAAAACCACAGCAATCAAATCGACAGCATTCAAAATGAGAAAATTGATGCCGCTATTATTCAGCAGCAATAAATCTCAATCTGCAAGTGGTCCTGAAACGATTTTGATTGATGATGATCTGGATAATGGTGATAGTGATGAAAACAATAGCCACAATGACCGAATTCATACTAAAAATCAGAACACTGACAACATCACCACGAGAGTTTCGTGTGAAAATGTGTTTTATTCTAATCACATTGATTTCGATGACAATATCAATAATAATCGAATACTAGATGATCATGATGATATTGAAAATTTGAAAAATCTTCAAAATTTTCGTATTAAAAAAGTCACCGTAACAAAATCAACAAAAGCTCTTCCATCCATTGATAATGAAACGATCGTAGGCCGATTCGTTACGATCCAAAATGATGGCCATGAAATCCAACCGAAAGATTGGCTCAATTTTGAATCTCGAATTCAGATACCGATTGCGACATCGGTCGTGGATCATCGAATTTCTTCATCGCCATCATCGATGATCAAACAAACTGATTTATCGATGACAACATCATCTAACAATAGTGAGAAAATTGGCGTCAAAATTATTTCCACGGATACATCTGATGATTGGAATCGCATAGATCCACTTTTAAATGTGAGTGATTGATTTTGAATTGAATAAATAAATTATTAAACAACAGTGTCATTTTACTACAACATCAAATATGTTGGTAATTTGTTGAAAATGCATTGAAAATGATGACACAGATATGGGTATTTTGAAGAAATTTGTAATAACTTTTTATCGAATCCATACGAAAAGTCAATATCAAGCTAAACTCGTTGAATTTAAACATGCCCGAAACTTTTCGAGGAACTCACCAGATTCATCTCAATATTATGAATTCGTTATGAATCATCGACGAAAGGACAAGAGAAAATAGACTTACTTCTTCATTCAAATGACTAAGAAACCTCTAAAAAATCGAAAAAATGATGAGTTAGATGCAATTTGAACAATTTCTCTCTCAAGATAAAACTTTTCTTTCATTTGATCGTTTATAGTTGTACCAATATTTCATAACTCATTGATCGATTAATTTGTAAATTTTCTTTTTCATCGATGTGAATCCATATATGATGGTCAAGTGAATAATTTCTGTTCTTCTCTAGTATTCATCTTGATTGATCTGTTGAAAATTATCTCTATTATGATGGTAGTAATTTGGTGATAATGGAAAATGGTTATGCTCAAAAATCAAACAATAAATGTGTCATCAAATTCAAAATTTTGGGATCGAAAAAAATCAGAATGATTGTGATCGATTTAGATCTAACGATTTTGAGAATTCTAGATAGAAATTAAAAAAATACAGATAAAAGAAAACAAAATCAAAGAATCGATTGATTGGTTTGAAAACAAGAACAATCTTAGTCTCATATTTTTCAACTCTTTATTCTATCGGCTTCGATCCGCAGAGCATCAAACATAAACATGTATTTGATTCATGAAGATAATGATCCTGATGAAATTAAATTCAGAGATCAAATGGAAGAGAGCAATGAGATGATGAATTATTTATTCATTCATTCCTTCATAATGAAATAGATTATTATTGCTTTGTTTACTATTGTTATCATCGATATCACCATCACCAACTTTATCATTTGTAATCAGTTTAAGTTTGATTTTAATCAATCGATCAATTGAAACATAATTGATGACCGAAATGCTTTTCATTTTATTTTGTAGAGGAAAAATGGGGGGCGGTAAATCGACAAATCGATAATGTTGCCAATCACTTTCTCTCTCCTTTTCTTTCTCTTTCGATCGAGATTGATTTGGCTTAAGAAGATGAATCGTTATCTTCACAATGTTTGATTGTTTGATCTACTTATCGAAACAATACTCCATGGAACTTTAATAAGTTAAATTTTCTTTTAAGGCGTACAAGTAATAATAAATGTAGAATGCGAGAAGGCATTTTGTTTTCAAACACCATAGTCAGAAATTATTACTCTATCACCATCGAAATTGTGTATTAACTTATTTGTGTTCCACACACACACACACACATACACACACCACTATTATTAATCATTGATCCAAGATTTCAATTATAGAATATTATATTTTTCGATCATTTCTGAATCGGACTAGTTTTTTTTTTTTTTTTTTTGAAAAGATATTCTAAACTGTTAACTTCACCTTTCTTTTTTCTCTTTAGTTCGAAAAAAAAAAAAAATTCAAAATCTATTTACTCTTGATTCATTGAAATATTTTGAAGGTTAGATTAAAGATTGATTGTCTAGCTGCTAGCCTCTATCGAAAACGATGATGAAAAGGGGACCGCTTTGAATCCGATCTTTGTCCGGATAGCTATAGCCAATCTTAGAGCCAATCTTCAAATTCAATTCCATTCAAAATTATTCGCTCTGCTTTCTCTGTTTCTGTTTTCGGGATGAAAAAAGATGGGAAGAAGAAAAAAAAAATTTCGCAATTCTTATCTCTTCACCTATTAGCAGCTATTAAGTGATGAGGGAAAAAGAAAAAGATTTTTAGGTTTCGAATATATATATTTTTTCAATATAAAATTAGTTGCCATTCTCTTAGCCAAACGATAGCTAAAGATTCAAACCGTTTTTGGATTGAGCTGAAGAAACAAAACGAAACGAAACGAAACGAGACGAAACAAAACGAATGAAAGATTTCTTCTCTCCGATATCGCAAAAACATTAGATTGCAATGATTTGAGTTTTCGATTTCGAAAATAAATACAAAAAATCTATCTTTAAATCTAACTCTTTCTCTCTCTCTCGATCTCTATTATCAATCCTTTTATGTATTCTTTCCATCATATTGTTGATCAAATAATAATAGTAATAATAATAGTAATAATAATAGTAATAATAATAGTACTGATGATGGAGATTGAGATGGAGATGACCTTGATTGCCCATTTTTTTTTTTTTTTTTTGAGAAAAACTTTTCATTTCTCTTCACTTTACTTTCTTACAATCTTGTTTTACTTGTTTCACATTGCTCTCTGAATAGCACACACCACCAATCATTATCATCGTCATCCATTGTTGAAGAAGAGGGAATTATCTAAGATGAGGTTGAAGATGAAGAGGAGGGGGAGGGAAGGAGAGAAAATGATCTGCTATCTTTTTTTTTTTTTTGTTTGTTTCAAATTTTTTTTTTGAATTTGGTTATTTTATTTTTATTTATTTATTTATTTATTGTTTTTTTTGTATCCTTTCACTTTTGTTTCCAATATCCATCCAGTTCTCTATCCAAGATTAATCTAGTATTTGATCTAATATTCTTTTCTTTCTTTCTTTTCGACAAGAGATAGAGAGAGAGAGAGAGAGAGAGAGAGAGCAACGAAATGAAACATCAATCAAATTGGATCGTTTTCTTGTTTCGAAAACGTCTCTTGTTGCTATTGTTGTTGCTTAATTTTCTTTGAAATTTGATCAAACGAATTAGGTGTGGATTGGTATCTCTCATCTAAGATTGTCTCTCTCAATAATTAGATCATCAGCAATAGATTCTGAAATGTTTCTGGAACGCAGATCACAGAATTTTTTTCTCGACTGATCTATTCTTCTTCGGTTCTAGTTTTCTAGTTTTAATCCTAGAGTTCCGTTTTTGTTTCCGTTGAATCAAAGAATCCGCTACTGATTGTTTTTTTTTTTTTTTTGTATTTATCGTAATACTCAAAATGAATTCTCTAATTAGAATTAAAGAGAGAGAGAGAGAGAGAGAGAGAGAGAGAGAGAGAGAGAGAGAGAGAGAGAGAGAGAGAGAGAGAGAGAGAGAGAGAGAGAGAGACCATTTGATACATAAGAAGAGCATTGAATCTTGAGACTAGATTTTTTATTCCAATTCGAAAGTGATTCGGGACAATAAAGCTTTGATTTGGATTTCAATCGATAACTTTTCGAATATAAGTTTCTTACTTTTCAAATCTTAAAACGAAGACCACAGGGACCAATCATCTGTCGACTCTATCACTTGTTTGTTTGATTCGTTTCATTTCTATCGATTTCATTGTTCCATCTCTCTCTCTCTCTCTCTCTCTCTCTCTCTATCTATCGACTTTCGTCTCAAACATTGATCAATCGATAATCGAACTAGCCTAAATCTGATTTGTTTCCCTTTCATTCGAAGAATTAAATTTGAATCAATCAATCAATCATTCACAATTATCCCGATTGATTAAATGACGTTCACTCTGTTTTTGTTTCTGTTTCTGTTTTTTTTTTTGTTTCTTTTCATCGATGATAATGATGATCACCATCACCATCATCATCGTTTCATTCCATTTCATTGAGATTATTAATTTCCATAACATTTTTAATCTGATGAGATCTTAGAATGATGATGGTGATGATGATGATGATGATGATTGGAATGAGAATGATACAAGACGAAAAAGTTAAAATCGGTTTTCGATTGTTGTTTCTATTGCTTCAAGCTTTCTCTTTCTCTTTCTCTCTTGATTTTTTATTGCATCAAGTTATCGAAGATGAGGAACTGCCTCATCACCATCAGTATGTGATGATCATCTTCATCGTTATCGATTTGGATCTTGATCTTTTTTTTTCTTTCTCTCCCTCTCTCTCTCTCTCTCTCTCTCTCTCTCTTTCTTTCTTTCTTTCCTGGAAAGATTTTCCAACTAATAATAATAATAATAATAATAATAGTAATCGATTTTGATGTGAAAAGGTAAGAAACAAAAACAGAAACGAGACAGAAAACAATCATCGAAATTAATCCTTTTCATTCACTTTTCATCGCTCTCTCTCTCTCTCTCTCTTTTGGTGGAAACTTTCGATGATAAAGAAGAAAAAAAAAAAATTCTAATCAGTTTTGATTTGTCGACAAGAGACATCGAAAGGAGCAGAATAGGCAACAGAGCAGAACAGAGAGAAAAAAATTTGTTAAATTTTAAATTTGATTTATTCGATCCAACATTCAATCCATCATCATCATCATCATCATCATCGATCTGGTCTCTTGGTCTCTCTTGATGTTTATCAGCCTCGCCTTAAATTCAAATTTTCGATTGTCAATACCATAAGCGTAGAGATTAGAGATTCGATTGGAGGGAGAGGGGAGAAAATATCAAAATCAATCAGATTTTCGTTTTTTTTTCATTTTCGTTTTTAGATTTAAACTAAATTCCACACTAATCTTTTTCTTCAGACTTTCTTTCTCTGTCTCCGGTAATAATAAATTGAAACAATTTTTTTTTTTTTCGTTCGCCCTTTTTCACTCCTCGTATCGCCAATTGTTGTTTGTTTCTGTCTCGATTTTGAAATCAATCGAATTCGATTGAATTACGATTAGAATTACAGCAAGAGATTCATAGAGATGGAAAGAATTTGGAAACTGTTAGGAAAACTCCCACCTTTAAATAATTCGACACTGTTCGAAAAGATCAATAGCGGATAATAATAGTAGTGTAGATTGAGATTCAAAAAAAAAAAAAAGTTTCATTTTCAAAATTTGTTCGAAAATAATATTAAAGAATCGGTGATAGCCATTAATTTTTCCTAAGTAAAAAAGAAAACAATCTCATTCAAGGATTAATCGATCCATTCAATTCGATTCGATTCAATTCAATTCAATCCATTTCTTTCGTTTCTTTTCTTTTAGATTCTTTCAAAAAAAAAAAAAAACTTTCAAAATTTTAAATTTCAAACTTTCAAACAAACAAACACAAAACTAAGAGAGAGAGAGAGAGAGAGAGAGAGGAAAGGGGAGAGTTCCAACAACAAAAAAAATCGACCATTGACACATTCAAATGATTAGTTTCGAATTGTTTCAAATAATCAGAGAATCGAAACATTTCTAGCTCATTCTGATTGGATCAACTTTGTTTCCCTCCTCCCTCCTTCTCTCCTTGTCTCCATCTTCATCTCCATAGCTATGCTATTGGTTTTCTATTCAAAGTTTAATCAAAAACAATTCTATCGATTGAAAATTTCTCCTTGGATCCAAGATGAGATACTCTAGAAGAGATCATCATCATCATCATCATCATCATCATCATCATCATCATCGTTCTCTTGGTCGTCTAAAATAATAAGCTTACCTGTTTTTTGTCTAAAAAAAATGTATCTTTTTAAAAAGATCTCTCTCTCGTAAACAAGCATTGACCACACCTAATTCATTTTGATTCAAAAAAAATGAATCTATGATCTAAGATCTTTACAGATAGAATCTTTAATTGGTTCGATTGATTAGCACACCCGTTTCTTTGACTAGATCTAGATCTCTCTCCGATTGATTATCTTTTTCGAATCTCTCCTTTCTGTTTTATGAGTGTAACCCTTTTATCGATTCGATTCTTATCTTGTTAAGAGCTTATCTATTCGATGGACTCTTCCGGTTCCGTTCTGAATGATTTCAAACTCTATCTCTCTCTCAATCTGATTCCCTCTATTCGATGTAATTTATTTTACTAGGATATTTGTTTGAAGCATGACTATGATGATACTTGTTCGAAACTAAATCGCATATAAATTTTATTTTATTTTTTTTTGGAATTTTTCATTGCAAATATTTGATGCGGACAAAAATAGACAAAATCCAAAATGGAATGTTTGAATCGCATGAATTTTCATAATTTATCGATCAGAATTAGACTAATTTGGAATATTTTTTTTTTTTCTCTCTCTCTCTCTCTCTCTCTCTCTCTCTCTCTCTCTCTCTCTCTCTCTCTTCCTTTCATTTGAACTTTCTGTTTTGTCAATCAAAAATAGACATTTTTTTTCATTCTATTTTGTTGAGCTGAGACAATCGGACAACAATCTTTCTTTTTCACTTTCGAGGTCCTTGAATTGTTTGCATTCGGTTCTTTCTTTACGTTTTTTGCTTTTTGCAACGCGAACGAAAGAAAGGCGATCGGTGTTATTACAACAAAAAATTGGATTTGTTTGTTCCTCGATCTTTTTTTTTTCTTTTTACTTTTTTACAGTTTTAATTTTGTTTCCATTTTGGTTGCATAACTCTTCTCTAATGATGGCGATTATGATGATGATGATGATGATGATAATCATAATAATCATTATCAATCTAGCAATAGTGAATAGCATCACCGCCAACACCATCGAACCATCATCGGCGACATCATCGTCATCATCATCATCATTATAACCAATCATCGAGTGTCGATTATAATTATATTGTTTGAATTTGTTCCACGAAACAACATTAACAATGAACAGGCAACAACCTGCCATTATTGTCATAATCATAATCATCAACTTTGTTGTTGTTGTTGCTGTTACACTACACTATATGCTTCGATAATTTTTATTCGAATTTCGCGAATCGATCGAGAATGGAAAAAAAAAAAATTCTCTCTCTCTCTCCCATTTCAATTTGAACTTGGACTTGGAATTTGTTTAATCTTTATTTTTTTTACGAAAATTTTTGGTCCCGAAATTGTTCGTTCGAAATCTAAATTTCCTTATTGGAACAAAAAACATCGACATTGTTCCATCGATTGCAATGAGTTGGGTTTCTTCTCTCCCTCCTCCTTCTCCTTCTTTGATTTCGTTCGACAATCGTTCGTTGTATTAGTTCAAGAACAAAACTTTAGATTTTATTTAAATGAAGATTGTGGTGAGAAGAGAGATGGTCGAGGTTTAGAATCATTATCGCTTCGACATCCTCAACATCGAAAAGTATCGAAACAAATGAAAACTTTTCGAAATCTAAGCGATCAAATCGAAAATCGAATCGAAAATCAAAAAAAAAGAATCGAAAAGCGAATTCCCAAATTTCATTTCAAACGATTGCTACGATCTACGAAAGATATAACAGCGGACAAACGAACGAACGAATAGGATTCTTAAAATCTTCAATCCATCTTTCAATGTAAGTAGAGAAGACAAATATCGAAATGATGTGTGGATTGTATGTGATTGATTTCGATTGATTTCGATTTTCTCTAGATGGATGGATTCTCATCGTTCCGATACACAACCAATAGATTGTGGATTGTTGGTGGCGATTATTATTGTCATTATTATTATTATTATCATCACTATCTTCTGATGCTGATTGTCTCGATTGTGTGTCGATGATGATGTTTGATGATGTCGTTGATGGTCTACGATCAAAGATTTTTTTCTTCTTCTTCTTCTTCTTCTTATTTTTCATTTTTTTTTTGTTGTCCGATGTTTTTTTTTTCTTCCATTTGTCTATCTTTTCCATTTCTCTTCTTCTTCTTCTTCTTCAAACACACCATCACACAACAACTCAATGTCTATTTATTGCTTATTATTTGAAACTTTCTTTTTTTTTTCGCTTCTTACATATTGAATCGTCGTAATAATAATACACGAACCTATTTCAATCCACTTTTTTTTCTTTTCTTTCGTTTCTCGTTTCGAAATTCAAGGACATAATCCTTTAGCTTCTTTGATTCTGTTTTCTTTTTTTCTCGCTCTATGTGTTTCGTTTTCGTTGCATTTTTTTTTTTTTTTGTTCCAATTCATGGACTCTTTTTTTCTTCTTCTTCTCCTTCTCCTTCTTGTTGATGTCTCTTGTCCCCTCTTGTTGTTGCTTTTTCGATTTTTGTTTCGACAACGACGACGACGACGATGATGATGATGATAATGATGATGGTTGTTGGATATCTCTTGTTCGATTGTGTTTTTTTTTTGTTCTCTATTTCTTTTTCTCCATCCATCCATCATCATCCATCTAATATTTTTGTTTTTTTTTTTTTTGCCTCTCTCTCTCTCTCTCTCTCTCTCTCTCTCTCGGCTCTAATCACTAGAATCTGGTCTTCTTCTTTTTCTTTTGTTTTGCTTTTTTTTTGTTTAGCAGTTTTAGTTCCTGTATTCCGAAAACGAATACCAAAAGAACAAAAAAGTTGGTTAGTAGAGTTGATGATCATGATGATGGTTGGATGGTGGTGTGTGTGTGTGTGTGTGTATGTGAATGATTAGAGATCTTTCGGCAACAACAAGAATGACGGTGGCTATTCCGATGAAGGATAATTATGATGATGATCGCGAGGTTTGATTAAGAGATGCTGGTGGTGGTGTTATATTGATTAATATTCAACAATAATGGCGAGAAAATACAGTGCTACCTTTGCGTTTGAATATTTTTCGATCCCCCCCCTCTCTCTCTCTCTCTCTCTCTCTCTCTAGATGCACTTCCTAGATGATGATAGGTATACGGAAATCAATCAAATTTGAAAAATGCTACAAATTCACAAAAAACAGATTGATATTTTATTGTTTTGTTTCGATATTTCTTTAAAACACAAACAATCAAGCCAACAAAACAGAATCAATAAAATATCAAAATTAGATTTCAATTCAATTAGATGATTATATTCTTGATCCATAGTTTCAATATTATTATTATTATTATTATTATTATCAGTGAAATACAAACAACATACAATCAAATGAAACTAATCACAATTAGTGGTGTCGTTGACGATGATGATGATGGTGGTGATGATGATGATGATGATGAATGTTTCTCCGTAGACGATTATAATTTTTATGTAATAGCATTGATAATTAGGGAATAGTTAACGATAACAGTATACAGGTAACACAACAGGTAGCATAACAAGCGTTTTGATCTTCACCTTTCTACACCGAAGACAAGAAAGCTAGAGAAGATTTTTGTTTCGTTTGTTTTTTTTTTTTTTTTTTTTTTTTCGTTTCATCAACAAACTTTTAATGTTTTATTTTCATTCTCAATGATGATGATTGTTGTAGATCTCTTGTTCTTGAATCATTACTCGAACATCGAAAAAAAAGTTCACTTTGAAACGATTGTATTTCCTACTCGAAGGGTGTTGGAGAAGTTTTTGCGCTCTTTTTCCCCCCTTCAACCCTTTCCGATTCAATGATTGGGGGGAGGGGAGATTTGAAGTTTTTCTGAAATTTAAAAGTTTATTCATAATCTCCTAGAAAATGGAGAAAATCAAAAAAAAAAAAAAATAGCAAAAAAATCCAATCTAAAATTATGTTTTCTACTTTAGGTTCTAGAGATTCAATTTTAATTTTTTTTTTGTTGTTGATGCAAAAAAAAAAATCCAAAATTAACATTCGATGTGATGAAAGGGTTATTGAGAGAGAGAGAGAGAGAAGGGTGATAATGTTGAGGGGGGTGTTCATAATGTTCTTTTTCCACTTTTTGTTTTCTTTGTTTTCGTTTACAATTTTGCTCGAATAGATTTTAATTTTAAATCTGCTGGTGTTTGGAAATCAATCACAATCCGAATTCGAATAGGGAATAGTGGAGAAGAGAAACGTTTTTTTTTTTTGTGCAAATTTTTTTTTTCTTTTCATCAATCTCTTACCTGAGTTACCTATTTTTTTTGTTTTTCATCTTTTCATATGCTGCTGATGATGGTGATGATGTTCGAGATTTTGTTTGTTTGTTTTTTTTTCTCTCGCTTCCATCATTCGATAATCGAGAGTAGAGTTATTCTTATTTATTTATGCGCCAAGCTTGAATATCATTATTATGAAAACGGATGAGATTTTTTTCCCCCAACCCTTTCGTTACCTATTGTTTGTGTGTGTGTGTGCTTTTTTTTCGTTCGCTTCAAAAATACCTTTGGATTTGATTTTGATTCCAAAAATTAATTGAATATACCTCATTTGAATGACACCAGTTGATTCATTTGGTCAGTTAGGCAGTGGGGGAAAAAGATGGATAATTTCAATCGATTTCTTCTCCTATTATTGAGAAGCGATATAAAAAAAAGGGTACTTTCTCTCTCTCTCTCTCTCTCTCTTGAACTTTCTCTTAAAGCAGAGCATAAAATCCTATATCCTTGAATTTTTTTTTTTCTCTCTCTCTCTCTCTCTTTGTATTCAATTTTCTTGTTCATTTTGTTCAATTTTCTTCTCCATTCACTCTGGACATTTAATTCACCAAACAATCATCGTGTCTATTGAATTTATGTTGGAAAAGATCATTATCATCATCCATCACACCATCATCATCATCATCATCATAATCATCAATTGTAACGGAAGCTTCAAATCTAAACTTGAAACGGATATTGAAACGTAGAGATTAGTATTGAAATGCGAACGAAGCGAGAGTGAAGAAGAAATGAATGGATTATTGATTGAAGAAATTATTTCATCTCTAAGAATGAATAATTAACTTTTCGATTATTTGTATTTAATTTGATTACTAAACCCAAAAAGATTTTATGTGTGTGTGTGTGTGTGTGTTTATGTGTGTTTTCCATTCTTTTTTTTCATTCTTCTCTCGATATTTTCTTCAATTCGGATAAAGATCACACACACACACACACACCATAATCACCACAATCATCATCAGCATCCCTATCATCGAGAGAGAGAGAGAGAGAGAGAGAGAGAGAGAGAGAGAGAGAGAGAGAGAAATTGCTACAAGTGAATTGCTTCCACAAAAGCTCATTAATTTTGGCGCCTTTAGTTTTTTGTCTAACTCTTAATCTCTCCCTCTCTCTCGCTCTCTCTCTCTCAGAGCGATTAAAATCTTTATGCTTAGCTTTAAGAAATCGCTCCTCTCTCTCTCTTCTCTGTTTCTCTATCTGTTCTCTTTTTTATAAGATTTTCGAAGAGAGAGAGAGAGAGAGAGAGAGAGAGAGAGAGAGAGAAAAAAGATGATTTCTTCATCTGTAAAATGGAAATCTAAAGCGAAAGCAACCGATAGAGAGAAAGAGAGAGAGAGAGAGAGCAAAAGTGATCAAATCTTGAACAAAAAAAAAAAAAAAATAGACGGGAAAAAAATGAATGAATGAATGAGTGAAAATGAAATTGGTTGCAATGAAATAAATTGCAAGATCAAAAAAAAAACAAAAAAAAAAAGACTTTCTCTTTTTCAATCGCATCTTCCATTTCGAAAGCTCAAATTCACCATTCCACATCCTTCTATCTATCCTTTTGCAACACAGACACACATACACCAGACATACACACTTGTTCTCTGAAACAGATTGTCAGATGGATAGCTTAGATAGATCTAGAGAGAGAGAGAGAGAGAGCGAGAGAGCGAGAAATTCAGTTAGGTTAGAGATGAAAGATAGTCAAAAAAAAAAAATGAAATTTAGAGACAAGTTAGATTGAGAGAGAGAGAGAGAGAGAGAGAGGGAGAGACAGTATTTTCACAAACTCGTGTGTGGTGTGTGTGTCTGTCTAACTTCATGTGTGATGTTATAGTTCGTTCGAATTCAATTTCGAATGATAGAAATTTTCGAGTGAATGAAACTTAAAAATTTCGGAACGATTTTGGATCGATTGATTATTTTTTTTTTTTTCTCTCCTGCAGTGTTTCGAATCGAACCCAAAATTTTTTTTTTTTTTTTTTATCCTTTCTTCTCGACTTATAGATCTAATCCGTATGGAACCAATCTGCTGAACTGATTTAATGTTATTACATTTTTTTTTTGTTTATTGTTTTATGATTCTTTTCCCACTCCCTCCTCCTCCTCCTCCATCTAAATCGACGCCAATTTTTTATGCGAAAGAATTGCGATTCTCATATGGTGATAAATTTTTCCGGAAGTAATACTAGACTTCAACAGTTGTCATCGTTCGAATCTCATTTTGTTGAAGGTGATAGATTAGTTTGCTTTTGAGTTCTTAGATTATTCTTTGAATTTTATCTTTTTCTACACCATTGTTAACCATTGTTATGTCATTGCTTTTGGATTTGGTTTCAGTATAGCCGAGAGCGATTTGTTTTTTTTTTTCGCGAAAAGAGAGAGAGAGAGAGAAATTCGAAGGATTTTATTTGATTGATTTTTGATTGATCTAAATTAATCTATTGAGTGCCATCATCATCTCTATGATCGCAACGATTTCGATTGAATCTCTCTGCCTCTCTTCCTCTCCGGAAATGATTATGATGAAATGGATAGATTTGTTGTTTCGCTTTTCCTCTTTTCCATCTTCTCTTATCATCATCAATTAAGATTCTATCGGAAATTTGTCATTTCTTTCAATCCATTCTTCGGATCGGATGAGAATCTTTCTTTTTTTTTTTTGGTTAAAATCTAACCTACTTCAAATCTTCAAGATTGTGGATGAAGAAATCAGTGAATCTTGTTCGTTTTGTTTTGGTCTGGTTTTTTTTTGTTGGTTTCCGGTTGAGTTTGTTTCCCTCGATCTATTGTTGTGTTACGTTTGATTTCGTGCTATTCTTTGCGGAAGTTTGATCTGTTTACGATCTAGATTCTATCGCTTCGCTTCTCTCTCTCTCTCTCTCCTCATTCTTCTTGTGAATGTTTCACAATTAGTTTCGTCGATGATTTTAATCTGAAGATTATCTAGATTCTTCAGAATTTAGAATCCGTTCAATCTTGCTGTTTTTTTTAAAAGAGAGAGAAAAATACGCCACTGTTAATCATAATCAATTATGTTCAATAAAATTGATAATCGAGTCGCCCTTCCGGAATCCGGTGCTTGTGTTCGATTCGATTCGATTCTTTAATTTTGTTCTCTTTCTCTCTCTCTCTCACTTTTGGCCTCAAATTATCTTCATTACAATCTCACATATCTATATTCTTCCTCTTTTTTTTTCTGGTCTCGTTTTTTTTTCTCTCTGTTCCTTGTGCGAATTGTTTCTGTGCAACTAATAAATTATTGATGATGTTTGTTTGTTTTTTTTTTTTTTTTTTGATTTCGTTTCGGTTGGCCATTAAAAATCTCTGCTCTAATTTGATAAAATCTGATCTCATTCTTCTCTCTCTCTCTCCTTCTCTCTGGCTCACTAATTGTTTTGGATGTCAGAGACTCTTCCATCAATTGGATTCTTCACTTCAAGTGAATAATAGTAATCTAATGTGAGAGAAATCTTCGATGTCTCTCTCTCTCTCTCTCTCTCTCTCTCTCTCTCTCTCTCTCGGTTTAGCTCTCTGATCTGTATTGGTTTGGAGCGTTTGGAGTTATTTTAAAAATTCGAGATAAATTTGTCCAATAGCTTGTTGATATATTTCGATATATCAAACGCTATCTTTTTTTTTTTTTTTTTTGTTTCTTCTTCTTCACCATCGTTTCATCATCATCATCGTTTTTTTTGTCTTCATCATCTTGATATCTATGATACCGATTATTTTTAATGATCTTAGTTTTGTTAATTTGTTTTCTATTCGTTTTTCTTTTCTTCCCTTTTACGAAAGAATGTGAAAAAATTTCTCATAAAAAGAAGTGGAAAATTTCAACTATGTAATCTAGTATCGAAAAGAAGAAAGAATATTCTTGTTCTCAGCGGCAAAGATCATCGAATAGATCAACAACAACAACAACAACAACAACAACAGCAGCACCAAAATCATCGCAATCATTGTAATGAGGAAATAAACAAATTCGTTGAAGATAAGAACGATTCGATTCTGGTTAGTTTACATTTCACTCTCTATCTAAACTATCTAAAACTTGTTCAAATTGTTTTGGTTTCAATCGTAGCCAATATTTATTAATTGCTTTTTTTTTTGGGCTCATTTTGAAGTTTCAATTCGAAATAGAGATATTTATTTCCCCTTGTTTCGAAGTAAACTGTTCTTTCGATTAAGCCTAGAATATTTTCTAGATTGTTGAATATGATTAGTAGATAAGGTCGTGATAAATTATCATTTTTCATTCTAGAGCAAAATTTAGATTCTTTTCTTATTGAAACTTAGTAAACGTTACTGGTAAAGTTCACAATCTGGTCGATTATTTAATGATGGAATTTCTTTTCCTCTATTCTCATTCCGTTATATTGAGCGATAAAATTCTGTCCTCTGTCTTCTCTATTTTTTCTCTCTCTCCTCTGTCCTATGCATTTTTTGCCCCTTAGATTCAATCCAACAGCGAGGCAATATCAGTGTGAAGAGAATTCTGAGAAGCGAGCGAGAGAGAGATAGAGAGATGCTAATGATATCTATCTGTTTGTTTGTTTGTTTGTTTGTTTAAAATTCTGATATTTTAATTCAATGACAATCATTATCTTCTATGGAATCTCTATTCTCTCGATTCTTTGTAATCAAAACAAAAAACCAAAACGATTTGAACGCCCCACACCATCATTCTCCATCTCTCATCAATCGTACGTTTCTTGATTTCGGCATCATATTCAAGCTTGAATCTATTTCGTTTCATTCATTTTTTGAATTGTAAGAAATTTAGAAATGGGGGGGGGATAAAAATTGAAAAAAAAAATTCACTAATGAATTGTCGCGAAGAAGAGTGAAGAGTTAATTCGATTCAAGAATAGCTCTGAATGTTTTAAATGAATTCCATCCACTTTCGAGCTCGTGGTGGGGATTTATGGGAAGATTTATGATTCGATTAGGCATCTCTTATCACTTAAAAGATCATTGCTTCTTTTTTTTTTTCCTAAGAGTTATTTTGAAATTTATCCAAGTTTTTTTTTTCTTCTTCACTTCGCCTCGATTTCGAGAATTTCTTTCTCGTAACGAATTCCATTCTTGTCTTTCAATGATCTAATCTTTGTCCCATTTCGAAAAGGAAAAAGGGGCTCGAGAATGCTTGAATGAAAGATTGATGGAAATAATTATTTATTTATTATCAATTATATTTGTTTACGACTTGTTACATCATTGTTACTTAGAGATTGTTTGAGAATCAAAATTTTTCAAATGTATCCATATGTTACCGGTGGAAAATTTTGATGGAAAATTTTTCAATTCGATTTTGATCCAAAGTGAATGTGAATGGTATCTTCAATCCATTCAATATTTGAAAGAATATCACACACACGGAATGCTATCAGAGATAATATCGTCCTAAAATAGAATTTTCAATTCTATCGAAATCATCGAAATTTCAATTTCCGTAGCGCCAAAAATTTTTGGTGGAGCTAAGCAACAAAAACATCGATAAAATAATTCTCACTTGCAATTCTCTAGTTTGTCTAGATTTTTGAGAGCTAGGATTATCTACAACCTCCCCCCTCCTATCTTTGATTGATCGATTCGAATTGATTTGAATTATTCTTACTATTATTATTATTATTATTATTATTATTATTTCAATTCAATTAGAGAAAAGAATTCAATCCTCTAGATAGTTTAGTCCATCATCTTCACAATCTCTTCATCGATGATTTTCTAGTTCTGTCTAATCTTTTGTCGCTGAAGATTAGTTATAGTGTGTGTGTGTGTGTGTGTGTGTGTGTGTGTGTGTGTGTGTGTGTGTGTATGTGTGTGTGTGTGTGTGTGTGTGTGTGTGTGTGTGTGTGTGGGAGAGAATTGAAATTTGCAAAACTAAAATCTAATAAAAAAAAACCAGGGCGTTTTCTTCATGGGATCTCTTAATCTTTGATCTTAAAATTTTTCACTTAAAATTTATTGAGCAAAAAAAAAAAAAAAAAAAGAGAATAAAAATTCTTGGAAATCGTTTCTCGTTTGTTTTCTTCTCTCAATGGAATATTCTCAACGGTCTCTCTCTCTCTCTCTCTCTCTGTGCGGTGTGGTGTGGTGTGGTCGTTGAGGAAAAGACAAAAAAAAATTGTCGCCAATCAAAAAAAAAAGAGAGACCGTTGCTGGAGCCTAGACACGACACCTCGAATCGAATCGAGCCGAACCAAACCAAACCAAATAACCTTGTTGATTTATTGTTTGTTTTGGAAAAAAAGAGAGAGAGATGAACGAAAATAAAAATCCTAACTTTAAAGTTTGCGAAAATATAAATTGAATTTCTTTTTTTTTTTTTTCGTCAGAAAAAAAGAAGAAGAAGAAGGATTTTAAATTGCCGATTTGTTAAATTGTTTCTTTGTTTTGATTGTTGTCGAGAACTCTTCCGAGAATTATTCCGTTCACTTGTTTAATTTTCCACACCAAACTTCCTTTCTAGATTCTATGTGAAGATTGTGGTTTCGAATTCGATTTTCTTCATTATTCTTCTTTAAACTTGTCGATTTTTATTTTTTGTTTTTTTTTTTTTTTTTTGAGAGAAATAATTTTATTTTGCCTAATTTACGCATCATTTGTTTTCATCATTCATTCATCGAATCTCTCTCTCTCTCTCTCTCTCTCTCTCTCTCTCTCTCTCTCTCTCTCTCTCTCTCTCTGTAGGTTTCAATATTCTTTCTCCATCTTCACCACTTTGATATCTCTCAGTAGATATTTTCGATTCTGATTGCATCCCTCTCTCTATCTCTCTCTCTCTCTCTTCTGGTGTATCTGGTGTTTGTTGATAGAAATCGAAACGATTCATTTGAGATTGTGTGCCAATCTTCAATCGGTGTTGCTATCGTTCCTATCTATCCAGATCTGTAAGATTCTATTTTAGGATCCATGACCACCCCCATGCATGCGTGCGTACCAAAAGAGAGAAACTGACACATTCATCACTCTCTGATGTCGTTTTTATTTTTTGTTTCGCTTCCTTTTTTTTTTTGATCTCAAATCGAAAAGAATCAATAGTATTCATAGTATTCTCGAAGATTGTTTCTCTTCGTTCTCGAATGGATTCAATTTTGATGATTTGAATTTCGAAATTCTATTGGAATAAGTCGAATGGTAAAAAAAAAAAATTTCACCGATGAAAACATTTAGAATCGAACCTTACATTCGAATGTTGGATATCAACCAACAAAAATGAATAAGAATGAATCGATGAAGATAACAAGATGTTAGAATTCGAACTTGTTGATCTATGGAGATGAATAAATTCTTTTCTCCAGAATCGAATTCAAACTTCTCTCTCTCTCTCTCTTTCTCCATCGTAGATCTTCAAAGTAGATTTAGAGATGAAGATAATCACTACGATTCTTTAATTGATACTAAGAATAAGCGAAATGAAAAGCAATCAGATTCTAAAATGTCAATGAAAAGAGAGAGAGAGAGAGAGAGATGGAAAGTAAGCAAAAGTTTTTTTTTTTTTTTTCATTTATGACTTCTCCAAGATCTCTCGCAAGAGATGACAACAAGAAGAAGATGAAGAAGAAGAGATTGAGAGAGATTTGTTGGAGATCTGATGATGATTATTACTCATCTTCAATGAAATCTTTTGATTCAAAAGATTGACAGCAAAACAGTAAACAATCTAATCTCAGTCATTATCCACATCGACATCGACATCGACAACGAAATCGACATCGAAATCGACATCATCTCATTTTCTTCTCTATCTTCTTTTCGAAATGAGAAAAAGATTTCATCGTTGAAATCTATCTTTTCTTATCTTTTATTTTTCTCATCTAAATAGAGAAAGAGAGAGAGAGAGAGAGAGAAGAATCTAGGTTGTTTTAGTTTCGCTACATTCTCGTTTGGATTTATCCGTTTAAAGAAATTATTTCAATTTCTTATCGATTCTTTCTTCTCAATTATCGATCAATTAGTATTTGGAATTCTTTGGAATTCATCATTACGCCCTTCTAGTTTTGAATGTAAAATGGTCTCGGTAAAATGAATGGAATATGTTTGTCTCTGATAACAATTCATATTGTCATCGTAATGTCAACGATCATCTAATGATGTTTTCTTTACAGCATCATATAACGAAACCTTGAATTCTTTCTTCTCTCGATGATCTATTTCTTACACTTTCGATCTCGTTTTTCTATAGACGATATTTCGATCGAAGGCGAGCACAAAAAACAAATGGGAGTTCATCTTCGATGGTAGAGATACATTGGAGAAATGAAAAAAGATTAATCTTCCCCCTTTCGCTCTATCTTTGCCCTCTTTTGTTTAATTTTTTTTTTTTTTTTGTTATCTAAGGATTTAGATTATTGATGATGATGATGATGGTGGTGGTGGTGGTGGTGGTGGTGGTGGTGGTGGTGATGTTTATCATCAATAGACTTCGATTGAGATTATCGAGAAATCTTAAACAGAGAGAATTGAGAAGAATTAAATTTAAATTTTTCTCTCCAATAATATTAAAAGATTTGATTTGATTCGATTTCTCGATTCAAACAATCCAATATTTTGAAAGAGAGAGAGGGGGATAGGGGAGAAAGAGTGAGAGTAACATAAATAGCATCACTTCTCCTTAAATTTGCGGGCTTCTCTTCTCATCTCAAAATGATCGAACGATGAAAAAAACCTCTGGAAATGAAAAACGATTGTAGGCGTTCGGATATTAAAAAAAATAGAAAAATAGAAAAATTTTTTCCTCCCAAAACAAGAGAGAAAAAGAGCGAGAATTCTTTTAGAGGGAAAAACAAAAAAAAAAAAAAAATTCGATGATTGATATTTGATGGGCGCAATTTTTTTTTTGTCTTATTTATTGTCGTTTTTTTTTGTTTTTTTATCTTCTAAATCCTTTTCGTCTTCTTTCTTCTTTTGTATTTTGGTCCTTTTTTGTTTCCTCACTGATTCTCGACAAACACACACACACACACACACACACATTGAACAAAAAAAAAAAAAAAAAAAGATTTAAGATTTCGTTTAATCTATGCCATAATCGTTCGCTCTCCATTCAAAATGATTAGTCCTTGTCGAATTTCGTCCTTGTCAGATTCGATGATGGTGATGGTGATATTATTATTAATATTTCGATCATCTCATTTCACTTTCTTCTTCTTGGTGTGATTTCGAAAAGATCTAGAGAATACCTAACAAACCTCTCTCTCTCTCTCTCTCTCTCTCTCTCTGTTCTTTGTTGATTCACGAATCGAAACGAATCAAACGTTCTCTTGTTTTTTATCCGAACAAAAAAAAAATTTGAAATTAATCTCGTTGATTGTTGTTGGAAAACATTAAGATTATTGAAATGATTGGAAATGATTATGATATGACCGTACCAAAAAAAAAAAAAAAAAAACTTCAAAGATTTGATAGATAAGCTATAGAGAGAAGATAAGTGAAGCTATCAGCTGATCAGATAGCAGATAAGAGAAGCGTGTCGATTCGAACAATGGATTTTGGAACACTTGCGGACAGCTCGAATTTGGAGAGTGAGAGAGAGAGAGAGTGAAGAGATAATCATTTCGATGTAACACTCAATGATCTGATTTTAGGAGAGGATTCGAAAAATTTTTTTTTTTTTTCGTCCTTAATCGTTTTAAAAATTCTGACCAAATCACTCGCCTGTCTCCCCACACACACTATCCTCAAGGCGATGATTGTTGGTGGCGATTGATTTTTTTTCTCTATCCGATCTGTTTCTAATCAAAGATTTCGAAATTTTATTTCTTCTTCAAAGAGAAGAGTTTCTTTTTTTTTTTTTTTTTTATTTTTCATTTGAATATTTTTTTCAAATTTTAAATCGCAAATCGAAGATGAAAAGATTCATTCATTCTTAGTTGTCTCATAGAGACTAAAAAAAATTACAAACGGTGAATTATGGTTAATTGGAACAAAAAGCGAAACGAAAGAGAGAGAGAGAGAGAGAGTGAGAGAGATAAGAGAGATCATAATTGTACTGTTTCGGATCGAAACGAATCAAAAATGATTGATCCCATCTCTTCTTTGAACTTCTTCGTCACAAAATACATACAATACATCAATGTATCTCATTCACGACGATCCAGATTGATTCTTTTGTATCGAAAGAATCGAATCAGATCAAAATTGTAGGCAAATTTATTTTTTTCTCACTCCAAACTCTTTTCACTTTCATATCAGGTCAACAATCAACAATCAACGAAAAAAAAAATCGCTTCGCGCAATTTGATCAAATTAAATTTAAAAAAAAAAAGAAATAAGAGAAGAAAATGAAAATAAAAAATAAATTCAAATCCAAAATTCAATAACATATAGAACATCTAGCAATAGATCATCTCTCGATTTGAAATCAAAAAATAATGTACGTTCCATTTGGAAACAAGAGGAAAACAAAACCTAACCTAATCTAACTAAAACCAAAAACGTAAGAAAACTTTGAGTGGAGAAAATAATAATAATGATGGTGATGATGATGATGATGATAGACATAATGATGGTGTAATATGATAATGACCATCGCCATCATTGTAATCTTTTGTTGTTCTTCAAACCTTTTTCTCTTCGTTTTTCGATCTCATCTACCACGTAGAGATTATATCTGGCGATGATGATTTTCTCTTGCCAGAAAAGTAGAAATGTTATTCAACGATAATGGCGATGATGATGATGATGATGATGATGATGGTGGTGGTCTATCTATCCAAATCTACATCCAATCTAGCTCTCTCTCTCTCTCCAGATGCTTTTGTTACGAGTTTGAAGGAGATTGGATTGGCTTTCGTGTGCCGATTTGAAATCTCTCTTTAAATTTGACTTAGTTTTTTTTTGTTTGTGATTGCATCATCATCATCGTTGTTTTGATCGTTGTTGTTTTCTTTCTAGATCTTTTCCATTGTTATTGTCGTCTCGTCTTCTCTTGGATCATCTTGATCATCACAATCCTAGTGGATCGTTGATGATGGTTGTTCTTTTTCGCTGTTCAAAATTGATGATGATAATCTTACTCTTTCATTTTTGATCGCTCATTAATTGTTCAATGATCCCCCTTTTTTTTTTGATCCAGATCATCTAGGATCATTGTTTCAAGATGATTGAAGGTAAAAATCTAAGAGATGTGAGAAATTTTCTACCTTTCCACAGATGGATTCGAAACAATTCTCGCGATTGATTATAGATCAATGAAGGAAATAAAAATGAAACAAAGCTGTTTCAAAATCGATGCAAATCGCCCCCCTTTCTATTTTCTTCTTTCTAAAATTTCTCATGAAGATTGGATTAGTGAAAGAGAGAGAGAGAGAGAGAGAGAGAGAGAGAATGAAAAGCTTTGAGTTTTCCTAGAAGGTCAATTCAATATTTGTCCACAGTCCACTAATAATATCACTCTGATGTTATTATTATCGTATACTTTCAGTATTTGTCTTTTTTTTTTTTTTATTCACAAGTTTGCAATCGCACTGTGTTCACTGTGTTCGATAACGGTAACTTTCAAAAGAAACAGAGTTAATGTTTGTTGAAACCTATCGAACCTGCCAAAATGTTAATGATGATGTGTTTTGTGAGGATTTATTTTATCCAAAAAAAAAAAAAAAAAAATAGATCTAGCTGTTTTTTTTGGCTAATTTTTGAAATTCTCAGCGTGTGCGTAGTGCGTTTTGTGGACTCGAAGTTTGGTACAAAAAAATCCATTTTGTGGAGGCGGTGGTCCATAGCCATAGTTTTAGCCATTACCATAGCCGTAGCCATTACAATCACCATCATCATCATCATCATCACTAAGCTTCAATGCCAGATTTATTCGATCATCCGTTTTTGTTTGGTGCCGAAGATTTCTGTCTTATGTTTGTTTGGTTTGTTTGTTTGTTTCAAAATGTTCTAATTGAATAAATCGACACATTTCCTTATATAATACTGAGACCTGTATATCTTTAAATGCTGACATTAAAGAAAATCGATTCATAATTAATTTAATTTAGAATAAAATCCTCATCATCATCATCATCATCATCATCATCGTTAAGAAACTTTTGAGCTTCTCTTTTGATTGAAAAGATGATGAGAAAAGGATTCATTCTCGATTTAGGAATATAATTTAGAATTTTTCGCGATGTAAAACTGGAAATTATTTTCACTTCTATCCAAATTTTATCTTCACTTACGCCCCCACATAATCTTAGATACCTAAATTTTATGTTCGGAAGAGATAATTTCGAAAAAATTTTTTTCTCTCCCTCTCTCAATTCTCTCCCTCTAGCCTAGCTCCTTTCGAAAAAAGTGAAAGTTCTTGAAACGAACAAAAAAAAAACGTTTTTTTTTTCTTCTAATCCAGTAGGTGTGTGATAATAACGATGGTGTATCTCTTGTTTAATCTCTTCTTCTTTCGAATCTAATCGAAGAGTTAGTTATCTTATTCTATCGATTCATTTGGAATAAAATCCGATATTTCTCTATAAGGAATGTTGTCGTTATTGTTGTTGCTGTTGTTAACCTTTGTTACCTTGCTTGATCTCGAATTAAATCTCATCGATGCAATTACTCATAAATTGGTTGATAGACTAAGAGAGAGAGAGGAGAGAGAGAGCGAGGGGGAAAGAAAGGAAGAGATGAATTACTTCTTTTTGAAGGATATCGATTAATGGCGATGATGATTAACATTGATATTAAGCAATCCTTTCACATAGCGATGCTGATCATCGATGAAAACGAGAGTAGCAAGGTGAGCGTAGCTCTAATCTTGAAATTTTCCAATTATTACCATTCGATTTGAATCATCGTTTTGATTTCTTGATTTCTTTCGGTGAAGAAAAAAAAAGGAGATTTCTTCAAATATATGGGGGGTCTAGCGAGCGATTCTCTGTTTTTTTTTTTTTTTTTTTTTGATAAGAAACTATTATATCTAGATTCTAAATCTAAACGTTCGGATTGGCGCGATCTAGAAATCGGCGATCGACGCAATCTTTTCGCTTGATATCGATTTAGATTTGGTGTAGGTGTTTTTAGATGCATTTTGGATGTGGATGGAAAACAAAATAATGTGCGATCAAAAATGAATTAAAATAATAATAGTAATTAAATTGTTTCGATGAATAAATCATTGACTAATTAGTTTTCTTTTTCTTTAACGAAGTTTTCGTTCCGCTTGATTCACACTCGTTGTTTTCCATCTCTCTCTCTCTCTCTCTCTCTCTCTCTCTCTCTCTCACTTTTGTTATCTGGTTTCTCAATTTCCCCCATCGTCTAGTTTTACTTCTTATTTATTTATTTATTTAATTACTAAATCATTCCTCATCAAAGCCTGTATCTAGATTAATCCAACAAGATATTATTGAATTGTGTGAATCTGTTTCAAAGATATCTCTTTCGAATCCCAAAAATGGTGTTCGTTTTTTTTTAAGCTAAAAATTCCTCAATCTTCTAATGGCGCAATAGCAGCTATTCATTAATTTATCCACACACCATTGATTTAATCTAGAACCTAAACTTCTTCTAGCTTGGAATGGAATCTCTCCGAAACGATCTCTATTCCCAGTCGAATCTTAGGTTGATGATGAAGATAGATTAGCTTCTTTTGTGTCGCTTTGATTTGATGGCAACCTGTTGATTTGAGCATTTGTTGCTTCTCGATTGCGTTCATTCTGGTATGAGTTTTCTTCGCCATTTTTTTTTTTTTTTGTAAAACATCAGATCCCCTTTATGTATGGAATAGAAATACGGAGATCCAGAAGGAGTTTTTGATCCAACGATTCGCTTTGTTTGTGATTAAATTTTGATCTCATTTTATCTCTAAGCTTCATCGTTTTGAATCGATTTTGATCCATTTCTGTCCAGGGGGAAAAAATCTCTCTTTTCTATCTGTTTGGATGTGATTTATGAGTTTCGACAGCATCGAAGAGTAAACAATGAAAGAAAATTGACCTTGATCTGCTATAATTCAAAATCTCTTTGAATGAGAGATAGAGAGAAATTAAGAACGAAGGTAAAAACACTCTTATTATAATTATCATTTTCGGATTATTTGGATTTTCTATTTTTCTTTTTATTTTTCTTCTAATTCTCCATTCAATCTTCATTGATTTGATCGTTTTGTTTGTTTGTTTGTTGCTGTTGTTTCGTTCGATGTTTGATCCATTTTTGGGAATAATATCCCATCTCTTTGTGTGTGTGAGTGTGTGTGTGTTGTGATGTGTCCATTCATTGAATCTCTCTCTCTCTCTCTCTTATTATCGTTCATTATGTATCGCATATTTTCATCCACGAACATCACCATCATCACCACCACCACCGCCACCACCATCATTGTTTGATTGTAGTGTGTTGGAAGATCCAAAATAGTCTATGTTTCATTTTTGTTTGTTTTTTTTTTTTATATTCATTTTGGATCACTCTCATATGATTTTCTAGAGTCAAAAAAAAAACGAAAATCATAGGGATAGAAAGAAGGGGAATGGAATGACTGAAAGTTGCGAAATTTCGAACAGTTCTGCTCTGCAATGAGGAACCTAGCGAGAGAGAGAGAGAGAGAGAGAGAGAGAGAGCGGGAAGAAAGGGGACCTTACGATATATTCTTTTAGATCAGATCTGAGCTTGGTTTTTTGTTTATTTTTTTTTTGCCTCCAAATTAAACTCTCCAAAAAAAGATTGAACTATTCTTTTTCGCTATCTCGAAATCTCTATCCGAATCTCTTTAGTGTTACGATCGCTTTGATTGCATTCAAACAGAGCAAAAGAGCTATGATACGAACAACAAATGATAATCTTCAACAAGCGCCAATTTTGGATTTATTTGAAAATTTTCATTGCATTCTCTCTCTCTCTCTTTTTACATTCTATCTATGTTTGGATTGAATCATTCAAATTTTCTTTTTTGCCATTTGATCAATTTATTTCTTTTCTTTTTTTTTTCCTTTTTTTTTTTTTTTTTTTTTTGCTATTAATTTATTTATTCATTCTCATTCAATCTATTCATTATGATGATGATGATGACTGATGTTCCAGAAACTTTTTCACTTCCATTTCATTCCGATATAATCGTAGTAATAGTAATAATAATAATAATAGTAATAATAATAATAATGATAATGATGTAGATGATGATTGATGGAATTGAGACAAATTAATTGATGGCTTTTCGAACTTCAATTACTCTAAAACTTTCACATTCTCAATGTGAAACAAAATTTTTTTTTCACTTTTGGATATTTCTTTGATTCTTCTCTTCGACATCGAACTTTTTTGGAGATTGTTGTTTTTTTTGTTTGTTTTGTTTGGATAAGATTTCTATCTCTCTCTCTCTCTCTCTCTCTCTCTCTCTCTCTCTCTCTCTCAACCTTGATGTGTAATGGTTTATTGTTTCGATCGAAGTGGATCGGTTTTTATTTTTCTTCTCTCGATCGATCGACTTGAAGATTTTGATTCAATTTTGCTTTGTTTCGATCTGAAGGTGGTGGTGATGATGATGGTGGACCATAATTACACCGTTCGATCCGATTTGAAGCTATGCAATCAAGCTCTTTTCGATACCTCATAAAGGAAGATGAAGATGATTCAGATTGTTTTGATTCACTTTTTTTTTCGTTCCAAATTTGTAGCTCTTTTATTTGAGCGCAACTCTAATTTCGCGCCGCTCTTATCGAGGGAAATTAATTGTCTCTCTAGTTTTGATTTGATTTTTCGATGTTGTTTTCGACTCTTTTCTCTCTCTCTCTCTCTCTCTCTCTCTCTCTCTCTCTCTCTCTCTCTCTCTCTCTCTCTCTCTCTCTCTCTCTCTCTCTGTATTCTCCAGGAAATCGAGAGTAAGGAAATTGGTTTCGATTCCCACCGTTTTTTTTTTCTTTCAAATATCGACATTGATTTCTGATTAAACAAACGATTTGATCAATTTAAGAACTGAACTGAAGCAAAAATTTTAGTCATTGCATCGTACAATTATGCTTGAGGCTCTTTTTGACTCATTGATTTCCTTTTTTTTTTTTTTGATGATTTTAATTCAAATCGAATTTGACCGAATCGTGGCTTCATCGATAAATATCTAGCTTTATATTGGTTTCTAGGTTCCAAAGAATAGCTAGACCCTAAATCTTTGATTCTATCTGATAAATCGATGAGCTGGTCAGATTCTACAAGTTTCATTTAAATCTATAAGTTTCTTTGATTCTCTGTAATTCTCTTCATTTCCCTTTCCTTCAAAATGATATTGAATAAAAGGGTTAGTTTTAGCAAATAATAGCATTTCGCTTCGTTCTTTCAAATTTAAACATAAATTCATTTTTTGTTGAAACTGTTTTGTTACGCATGTTGAGATTTATATCGAAACAAAACTGAAACTTTAAAATTTGTTCCATAATCTGTTTGTTTTTTTTTTTGTTTTTAGTTTTTGTTTCATCAAAATAAAATGAAAACTCTTTGTTTGTTTGTGATTACTATTTCAATGAAGATTCGAATTGAATTAGCCGTATTATCGAATCAAAGAATAGATTCATTGTATGGTTTTGTCCACAAAATTGAAACTAATTCTTTGATTTCGAAATCATCGTACAACAGCGTTTCAAATCATTGCTTTTATTCTTATTCTGTTTTTTTTCTTTTGGTTAGTTTCAAAACCAGGGAAAAATCTTCACTGTTTCAAATGAATCGTATCCTTATCGAGCGAAACTAATGAATCGCGCACACACCACACGTGCACGAATAATTTATGAATCCGAATGGAATGCAAGATCGATCTGAAGAAAATCGTAGGCCTAAAGAAGAATTCTAGAATCAATTAGAAACGATATAAATTGTTCCAACGAGAACAATCGTAGACATTTGAAATTTCTTCTTCGATGTATCGTTCTGTTTATCTTTGTTTGTTTGTGTTATGTGAATGCGTTCTTTCATCCTTGCTCTGCATCATTACATTGAAACGGATGAATCAGATTGTCCATGAAATTAAAGAGAGAGAGAGAAAAATTGAATTGAAGAATAGCGAGGAAAAGTGATTCCAATTAAGGTGAATAATGATGATGATGATGACGATGATGATGATGATGATGATCAACCTCATCCTCAATCTCATCCTCATCTTGATCACTATCATTATGATTACAATCACAACTAAAAGATTGCTTTGTGAGACTAGAAGTAAATTATTCACTGTAAACATATTCATTTTGAAATATTCTCTCTCTCTCTCTCGCTCTTTCGCTCCCTAGGTCTTCCTTGTTAGCTTCCTTTCAAGGCGCATCACTTTCAATCTCTTTACGAGAGAGCTTACTTTTAAGTCTCTACGTAAGCTATGAGAAAAAATTGTTTAATGTTCTTAGTCATACGGTGCAATCGAACGAACGATGCAATTCTTCTCAATCCAAATCTATCCATTCTATTCTTATCTCTCATATTTGAAATACAAATTTTCTTTCGTTGTCATTTTACATCTTTCTCTCTCTCTCTCTGCCACAGAAAATTTTAGTTTTTTTTTGAAACAACAAAAAAAACACTCCCCCTTCTTCTCTGAAACAAAACCGTTTCGAATAGATTCTAAATTTTTCCCCTTGGCTAAAATTTTTATAATTCTCATAACCGGCTATGGTTTGGTTGATGGTGATGAGGTTGATGTTGAAATTGAAACAAAAAAGTAAAAAAAGATCTATTGAATTGAATTGAATTGAATCGAATCGAATGGAAAATGAATTGAATTGGATTGAATTTTAGAGTGGCTCAAAATTGCAAAAAAAAAAAATATCTGTAAATTGTTTTGATGATGAGATTTCCGGAGTCTTTTTTTTCTTTTTGAATGGATTCAAATCATCTATCACACTCCCATCTCACATCTCACATCTCCATCATCATCAACTAGAACTAGATCATTTCAATTATTCTCTTCATTTCGTTCGCCATCTTTAATTCATCGAAACAATTCAATGATATATCTGTAAACATTTAGTCTAGGCATCAAGGACATTCATTCACATTCTTTCGTTCATCACACAAAACACATCAGACTAGCTTTTACTATTATTATTATTATTATTATTATTGTTATTATTATTATTATTATTATCACAAAAGATCATTCTTGGCGGTGGTTGGTTCATTATTTTTTTTATTTCTACACCAGCCCCTTCGTTTAAAGATGATGCTTGATAATGATTTTCATTTCGAGATGATGTGATGATGGTTTTTTTTTTGTTAAGATTTGATATTTGGATCATTTCTTCCCCCTCCCTCCTATTCAACTATCCATTATTATCTTCATAATCGAATGATTTGATTTGTTTCAATCTTGACAAGTTTCAAATCATTTCTCTCTCTCTCTCTCTCTCTCTCTCTCTCTCTCTCTCTGAAAGAAATTTTCATTTTTTCTAGAAGTTGATGGTGTGTGTGTGTGTGTGTGTATGTATGTGTGCCCAGTATGATCAAAATTGATTCCAAACGTAACGTTCCAGAACGTTTGTGATCTATGATGGATTGTTTCGGAGAGAATTGATTTTTTTTTTTTTGAATTGTAAATTCAAGAGAAAACAAAAATGAAGATCAAATTCAATTGAAAGATCATCATCATCATCTCTAATAACATTCTAGATTTTTTTTTCTTGATCCAAATATTATCTCATTTGAATTCTCTCTATTCATTAAGATTTGATTGTTCTCTTCTCTTTTTTTTCCTCATTCCGCTGTCAAATAAAACAAACTCTCTAATTTCTTTCGATTCCATTTTGTTTTTTTTTTTTTTTTTTTTTTTGAAACAATACGTTTTGCTCTCGAACAAAAATTTTTTGTTTTCTAAGATAAAAATAAAAAATTTTGAAAAGTAAACACAAAACGATAACATAGAGAGAGAGAGAGAGGAGAGGATATATTGGATCTATTTTCTTGATCTCCACCAATTCATTTCTAACTTTATCTCTCATAGAATAGATTTAGAGAATTAATAATTTCGAATGAAATTGGATCAATTCGATCCATATTGCTTACGTTTCGTATGTAAAGTTTAACTTAGTGTGTTTGGATTGTTTTCAATGAAAAAAAAAAACAATGAAGAAGAAACAATTACAATTACGTCCACAACATTGATCAATAGAGGTAACGCCATCAGAACAAACATATTCGGAACAAAACGAACGACGCCTTCATCGAATGTGAACGATGTCATTTCCATTTCTCTCTCTCTCTCTCTCTCTCTCTCTCTCTGTGGTGTTAATGATGATTTACCTTTTCTTTCTTTTCTATTTTTTTTTGAATCAATTGTTTTTTTTCGACAATTTACTCTTCCATCTCTCTCTCTCTCTCTCTCTCTCTCTCTCTCTTATTCGTGAGGTTTCCTTTCGATTTCGAAACAAATCCAAATCCATTAATTCAATTTTGTTCACTCAGCAAAATAGTTGAATTAAAAAAAAAAAAAAAGTCCAACACAAAACTTTTTTTCGATTAAGAAACGAAACGATTAGATCAGATCCTAGATAGTGATCATCTTGAAATTATCGAAAAATATTTGATGATCAACAATAACAATAGAATCATGAAATAGATTTTGAGCTATGATCTTGAAAATTTGTTCCAAAAACAAAAGTTCGAAGAAAGCTAATCAAAGATTTTGCACACACAAACACACACACACACACACACACAGATATACGCACAATGATCGTTCGTTTGTCCAGTTAGATGATCTACTAATTCGTGGTGTGATTAAGATTAGCTAAGCACGTAATCGTTAAGCCGTTCGTCAATTGACGAGTCCGTTGTGGAGAGATGAATGGCTTAGGATTTATTCTATTTTTTATTTTTATTTTTTTTACTATATTCTGGAGATCAAATCTGATCGAGATTGTAAAAAGATCTCCTTGTAGGAAAGCTAGATCGAAAGTCTAGAAGAAAAATTGGAACAAACATGACAACTAACGAAGGAAAAAAGAGTTCGAAATCAATAAGATGGCCTTGTATTGTCAAATAGATCGAGATATGTCTCGATGATTATTATTTTCTTCGCTTTTCTTCTCTTCGATTCGATGTGATTTGATTGTTGTGATGATTTCTTGTGCTCTCTCTCTCTCTCTCTCTCTCTCTCTCTCTCTCTCTCTCTCTCACTCTCACTCTCATCAAGAGATCATTTCGAAGTTTTCTTTCATTTGTTTCAAAAAATTTTTTTTTTTTTTTTGATTGAAAAAGACAAGACAAGGGGCAAGGGGAAGACGAGATTCTCTTCATCGAGAAACCAAATTGTCTAATAGATTATTCTCAACGATATTGTTGACGATGAATGAATTGAATGAATTGATGTTGTGTTTTGAATTGTTTCAACTCTTTGTTTTCAAAATTGAATTGATTTCTTCACTGCTTTTTTTCTGTTTGATCCCATCAAATCTGTACACTTTAGAAAATCTGGATTATGACAATAATGTTGGTGATGATGATGATGATGATCTACGATAGTGATGATGATGGTCAATGGTCAATAAGTACTGTGATGATCATCATCAAGATTCACTGTATGTGTGTGTGTGTGTGTGTGTGTGTGTTGGTAAGTTTGATGGATGTTCGCATTTCTATCATTTTCTCACCTCATCATCTAAGGCCATTGATACTCTTGTTCCATCATTATTGAATTGCTTTTAAAGCAATTTTGTAGAAGATTTTCGTTTCTTTTTAGTGATGAATGATCATCGAGGTGATGAATGTTTTGAGGTGATTGAGTTGGATCAATTTTTTTTTCTCTTTCAGATCTGATGGATCGAAACAGTAAGGTGTATATTAAAAAAAAATTCAGCAGCATTTGAAATCGATCGAAAAAAAAACAATTCTTAAATCCTTTCTGATCGTAGTGTTCCGAGAGAACAAATTCTAAGATTCAATTATTCTAAAAAAAATCTCTCATTAGAATTGATGGTTGATTGCGAAACGTAACCAATGAAACAATCTAGATTGATCAATGATTCAATAAAAAAAGCCAGATTAATTAGGCAAGTTCTTTTGATTTTTTTTTCGTTCCTAATCTATCCTCATCATCATCATCATCATCATCATCATCATTTGGACCGAGAATATCTTCATATTCCATCGGTTTCGATTCATTTCGCTGAGAAATTGATTCAGTGAGGAACCATTCTCTTCTCGGTCATCGGTGGTCATCTCTTAATCACTCAGCAGATAAACTCCTAACCACTCCACTTGGTTGATTATGTGATGAGGAGTTTTATCGATCAAAAGTTGAGAAATGAAAAAGAAACGCAAACGCAAAAAAAAATAATAATAATTTCTCGATTCTATCTGATGATGAAAACAATGGCGGTGAAGGACCGACGCACCTTAGATTTTATTTCGAAGTTGTGTTTTTTTTTTTTTTTTGCTCATTTCATCGATCAGAGATTGAGATTGTGAGCTTTTCTCATCAAACTGTTTCTATCTAATTCGAAGATCAAATGGAACATTTGCTTTTGTTTTCTTTGTTAGTTTGGAAATTTTTTTCTTATTCGCAAATCTTCAAGCTAGAGGAGCGCTTGAACGATCGCGATCGCGAAAAAAAAAAAAAGAATGAATGGCTTTGTAAAATCATCATCGGGTTCATCTTGATAACCGAGAAACAATACCAATACTGCTTCTCTTCTCTTCTCTTCTCTTCTCTCTTTATGTTGCCATTGATTGATACTGATTCATTTGAAATATCTTTGATGAATTTCGGCACCGAAGAATTTCAAATCGTTTACGATCGCTAGATAACAGATCTCATTTACAATTCGTTTGTGTATATCTCTTCTCGTTGACGTTTGAGATCAACTCGAAATTTGATCTACACTCTGGGCCTCGATAACATTCGAAAGTGATCCAAGAGAAAAGAATCCAAACAAAAGATTTTCGTTTTGGAACCGATGCTTTCTTTGGAACCGTTTCTCTTTATCCTTCTCTCTCTCTCTCTTTCTCTCTAACATTGGACCACCGTGTTTGAATTGATGATGAAGATGAATTGCGCAACGATTGAATGATTTTGAAACTATATTCGAAATTGATCGTTTTTTGTGTGTTGGTGTCTTTTTTTTGTTTCTTGCGCTTCGCTCGACTTTCGATGACTTTGAAACCTTCGTGCAACAATCAATCTGGTAATGAATATTCAATCTCGATCCATATTTATGAGTTGATCTTATTCTCATTGTCTCGATCTCTCTGTTTGTTCTCACGTTGATTGTATTGTAATTTGTATGAGTTTTTTTTTAATCAATAATAGAAATTAGATTTACATCTCATTAGTTTGAGGTTTTTCTTTCTCTTCGTTCTCGATTCAAACAAACTCAAACTGAAATCTGGTAAATTCAAGCTTGTATTCTGTTTTCGGATCAACAGTGTACGTTCGAGAGAGCGTTCGAATTTATTTTCTTTCTTTGATCTGCCCTTGTGTAATGATGGTGGTGTGATCGTTTACGATCATGTACTTCGATTGTAAATACTTTGCTAATTAACATTTTCATTATAAGATTGCCTTTTGTTAGGGAAGCGAAATCCTAGATTCATTCGATTGCGTTGACAAGCATCGCTTGCAACAAACAAAAGTATAGACTAATCTGTTTTGCAGATTTAGTTCCAATCAATCAATCAATCAATCAATCAATTAGCTATGTTAATTGCTTGATGAGAAAAACAAAATCAATTATTCGATCGAATCTTTGTGATTTTTTTTTCTCTCGCTCCACTAGAAAGGATTAGAGAGATAGCTTTGCTTTTCTTTATGCTATTTGATGGAGATTTTCTATCTTCGTTTTCTCAATCAAAATCCTTTTCTCGTTTGATTATCTTGCCATATTGTTCATATCTATTAGAATGTATAATTATATAACATTCTTGGATGAAATCTTTTCGCTTTCATCATCTAATCTCGAGTGATCGTCAAAATCGATCAAGGAAGGTAGATGAAGCTTAATTCTTGAATGTAACTCTTTGATTCTCGAGCATTGTATTGTTGATGCTTGTTTCCAAAACGATCCATCATATCTAAAGTGAGAAGATAACAAAAAAAAACAAAATCAATAATAATAATAGCAGTAGTAATAATAATCTCTTTCGAGAAGATAATACTTCGAAAAACAATCAAGCTTTGTTGTTGTTTTTTTTTTTATGCAATCCAATCATTTTGCTTCGTTTTTTGTTCACTCTTCTATTGTTTTGTTTGTTCACTATATCTTACAAAAGACCTTGATTATAATGTGTGTTTCACTGTGTTTCGTGTGTGTGTGTGTGTGTGTTCTATCTCTCTATTAATCCATTTGAAGCTGGTCGATTCTTATTCGATCGAGAAAGAGAGAGAGAGAGATGGAAAGAAATCCAAAACTGATCCAACACTCAAGTTAAGTGTGTGTGTGTGTGTGGCTATGTAAAGATTACCTACGAAAATCTAAAGAAACGATACAATCCTAATAGGTAGATAATGATAATATGGGATGAAATTGTGATAATAATAGCAATGATGGTGTTAGTGAATTTAATCATTCAGTTAGTATCTTAATCATACACTGCTAGCTGATTAATGTTGATCATAATTCAAAGCTAATTTGAGATTTCTTAGCCACCATCATCATATCAAGGACATCGAATATGGCGCCCGTATTTCGTTCGCTTTTCTTCTTCTTTTCGATATTGCTCTCGGTTCGTTTTGCGCTTTTCGATTTCTCAAAGAGAGAGAGAGAGCGGGAGAGAGGGAGACATATTGGAAATCGCTCCTTTTTGGCAAACAAACAAACTGAATCAATTCGGATTGGATTAGATTCGATTTGTGGTGTGGACGAGATTAGTTATTTGTTGTTTTCTATCTTCCTTTCTTTCTATCTCTCTCTCTCTCGATTTGTTTGTTTTCAATGAGAAAAAACGAAGAAGGGGCGAGTGGGAAAAATTGGATTGTTTGATTTAGTTTACCTATCTCACTCGTAAGGGCTCTCATTATCTTCCTATCTATCTATTACATCTTCACTTTCTCTTCTAATTTGTTCCACACTTACTTTCTTACTGTTATTGTAGTTGTTTTTGTTTCGTTTTGTTGATTCTAAGGAAAATTTGCCATCTGTATCGGCTTTAATGTCTATTTTTCGTTTTGTTGTTTTACAAAACAAAAAAAATTAGATTAATTAAGCGAACTGAATTGTTTTTTTTGTTTTGCATTTTTTTTTCTTTACCTTTCAATCTTTTGATTAAGTTTTCAAGGATACAGTGTTCGCTATTTAGTTCAACGACTAGCTAATCTCGAAAATCTTTCAAATATCGTATATTCTTTTACCTTTCTATCATTCAATGATCAGAATCAATATTCAACAAGTGATTCGATTGCATCGGAAACTTGTTGATTCAATAGGGACCATTCTCGGGAACACTCTTCTTCCTCTTCTATTGTTCTCGTTCTAAATGGAATCCATCCAATGTCGATGCAATTAAAAGATCGATCTCTCTTTCTTATCTGATTCTCCTATAGAGATGATTACAATCAATCCGATCTCAATTTAATTAAATCAAATCATTTAGTCTGTAGATTAAATTCTAATCCAAATTGTTATCAGATTATCTCAAAATTTTCTAGATTTTAAAAGTTACATCTGATTCTCGTCCAAATCCATAAAAAGCTTCCATTGGAAGGCATTGAATTTCAAAATTCTTCACTCGTTTTTCTTCCTTTCCATAATTTTGTTTTTTCTTTCTGTTTTTGTCTCGAAATTCGATGAGAAAATTTTTCCTTTGGAAAAGAAATGTTGATGATCTGGTTGTTTTTTGTTTTTTTTTTTTTTTTCGTTCGCTCATTTCTTCCTTTTCCCATATATATGATTGTTGCTGTTATGTCACCAATCTTAGACAGCAATAGCAACAACAATCTCTTAGAGATAGAGAGATTATCATCGAGGATTCGATCATCTTCGTTTTTTGTTCAATAAAATTAATAACAATTTATCTCCATCTCTGACGATCTATTTTGGTTAAGATTTATCAGTGAGAAAATAAAAAAAGTGAAAAAAAGTTTTCGTTGTTGTTGTTGTTTTTTGTTTTTGTAAATCTTCGATTTCAGCTAATCGATTTGCTCAATGCAATCGAAGAATAATTTGTGGAAACAAATCTTATCTTGAGTTGTCAGAAGAAGAAGAAGAAGAAAAAAAAAATGAAAATTTTAACTTTCCTCTTTCTTAATCTATTCCTTTCATCGATCGATTGATCGAAACGATCTTGGTCCTTGTGTGTGTGTGTGTGTTCGTGGTCGATGCACAAATTTTTGGCTCGGTTTATGCTTTGATTGCGTAGTTGCTCAATGCTGTTGTTGGTGTGAATGTTATTGAGATGAGATCATCTCTAGCTAGGTTCTTGTGGTCTGAGAAAACGCACATTCTCTTGAGCCAATCCAATCTCTTAGTTTCGATTTGTCGGTTCTAATCGTTACGCGTGCTGATAAAGATCACTCTCTTTTCCGCCCAAAGAAATGCGACAGAGAGAGAGAGAGAGAGAGGGGGGGGCGTGTGTGTGTGTATGTGTTTAGATAGATAGATTGACTAAAAACTAGACATTCGATCAGTGATTAGGGAAATGAAGATTTTTTTTTCTTTTGCCTTTTCTCTTCTGTTTTGCTGTGCTGATAATCTCTCTGTTTTTCTTTGTGGTACGGATCGTAAACGATAGAGATGACCAGGAATTTTTAATTTCTAGCTCCCCCCTCCTTACATAGTCAAAGCGGAGAGAGAGAGAGAGAGAGAGATCGAAACTGTTGACAATAATCTATGACTAATCTTACCGATATAGTTTCGAGAGGACTTGGAAGTACCAAAAAGAAAAAAAAAGAGTTAAAATCTTGTTTGGTGAGATATAAGAAAAAAGAATCTCTATTTCTAATCACTTTAGATCTGTTGTGACTGTATCGATCGTTCGTTAAAACTGTACAACCAATTCGATCTGAAATTGAAACAATCAGATAGCAATATCCTTCACTGCTATTGTCTTGTGGACAGCGTGAGGTCTGAGGTCACAAACTACTGACCTCTTCCCACATCTCTCTATATCAACTTTTTGTGTTAAATTCTTCAGCTCGTTAGCCTCTCTCTTTCTCTCTCTCTCTCTCTCTCTCTCTCCTCCTTCTCATCATCTCAACACCGAAAGGATTAGAATTTCGCAAAATTTAATAACATTTGACTTTACGTTTGACGAAACTTCAAAAAGAGACAAGATATTTAATACTGGGCTTGAATAGGATGATGACCCTAGCTTGTTCTTGTACGTTTGTGTATGCCAGAGTCTGTGTGTGTGTGTCATCTATGACAATAGGTGTGTGTGTGTGTGTGTGTGTTTCACTATCGAAAAGAAATATATTTACTGTCTAATTTCGATAATCTTTCAACAGCAAACAGATCTCGATAAGAGATGATCGATCAATCCAAAGGCCATCTCGTTGGTGTCAAGAGATTTGTTTATATGTATATAATATCTATCTAAAATAGCTTCTCAGCTAATCGACAATCGAGAAAAAAAAGAAGAAATAAAATCATCGAACGATCGAACTTAAAAAAAAATCGCTTATCGGTCGGTTAGAAGCTAGAGAAGCTTTTCCAAACAGAAGAAACGCAAGAAATTGAAAAATTTTGTTTATTTAATTTTGGACTTTGTTGAATTCATCGAGATTTGATTGCAAAAAAAAAAAAAAAAAAAAAAAAAAGAATAATAATTTATTTCATTCGTTTGTTCGATCAAAATCGATCGACCCGATCATCGGATCAATTTGTCTCTTAGATCTTCAATTATTTTCGAACACGATAACGGTATGTTTGTTTCTTTTTTGAGAGTGTGGGTGTGTATTGTGTGTCTGCTTTAATCTTTGTCCTTCATTCAAAAAAAAAAAAAAAAAAAAAACAATTTGATCTAAATTTTTCATCTCAAATGATGATGATTTTGATTCGAAAATTCTTAAAACTTTCAAATCATTTCATCTAATCATTCGAAATGAGCTAGCTAGTTCTTTATCAAATCGAATCTTTCTTAGAGCCCTATTCTCTTCAGTCTTATAGAAAATCTTTAAATTTTTTAGATTTTCACTGATTTGAATCGATTTAGAAGCAGCATAAAAACCAGATGTAACCGATTGTGATGATTATCTCTTCGTTTCATTTCTTCGTCTTGGTGATGATCCATCATTCTCTCATATCTCTCTCTCTCTCTCTCTCTCTCTCTCTCTCTTTCTCTTTCTCTCCCTCTTCCTTTCTTTGCTTGTTGCTTTCGATCAAAAGTTTTCCAAAATTTCCAATTTCCAAATCAGAGATTGAGAGGAAAAAAAAATTATCGAAATCGATCGAATATATCTATTTTTTTTTCTAGGGAATAGAACAAAGATTATCGATTTACGAATCGATATATCCTAGTCTATGTGTTATCTCGTCTCTGTCCTTATTTTTTTTTTTCTCAAACAAAACAAAAAATCTTCTTTAAGCAACTTTCCACCAGAAGACGATAATCTTTGTGCTGGTGTGTTTGTATGTTCGTTTAAGTTTTGATTTTTTGGTTTTTCTATTTGGTTTTTTTCTGTTTGTTAGCTTAGGATTTAGAAGATTGAAACAAACTAAAACAGAACACAAAACCCTATCGGATCCACAAAGATAACACCAAAATCTCTCTCTCTCTCTCTCTCTCTCTCTCTCTCTCTCTCTCTCTCTCTCTCTCTCTCTCTCTCTCTCTCTCTCTCTCTCTCTCTCTACTATCTCAACAAAAATCTTTTTGAAGATGGAAAGAATTAGCGGAAGATGGATAAAAAGTAAGAGAAAAACTGGAAAGTTATTCAATTGATATCAAACACCATTGTGATGATGTTAATTTGTTTGGAGATTGTATCGAAAAGAGCGAGAGAGAGAGAATTGACGATAATTTAAAAGTGCGATTTCAATCAACCAACCCAAATATGTCTTCTTTCAAATTGTCAATCAGATATCCGAGATCGATAATGATGATGATGATGATGATGATGAATCAGACGGAGAGAATAATTGCAATGAGATTGTTTGATTCATTAAGAGAAGGAAAAAAAAAATTTCACGTAAGGACCTTGTAGATAAAACTTTCTTGAGGCTATCGTTAGGTTGTAATGTTGCAAGCAAGATGATCTCGAAACGTTACGAATTTATATCTCATTCTAATTATTGGACATAGAGATTTAATAATTTAGGATTGGTTTTCTGTCTTTTCGAAAGTTATCAAATCAGATAGTGTGGAATCTTGCCATCGATCGGTTTCCTAATTTGCCTAGAAATTTATTCGCCATTTATTTGTAGATTTCTCTCTTGTTTTCGGTCCCGATTATGATCCGATCTTATTTGATGGGGCCACACCGAAAAAAAATAGATTCTATCTGTCTACGAATCGATTACAGCTGTCGATCGATCCTTTAGATTTTCTTTTTTACGAAAAAAAAAAAATTGACAAAACAAAATCTACAATCTCAATTGTTAGACTTCGCATCGAACGGATTTAGATTGATTTTGTTCCCCTTGATTTGATTAGATTGTCTAAAGATCCTAGCCTCTTTGATTTCAAATCGTATATCGATTTTCTTTGATCTCGAAAAATTTTACTGAATTATAATTATTTTATTTGGATTTGAAAATTAAAATATAAAAAGTCTTTTAGATTAGCTCGTCTCTAATTGATCGATGCTGATTTGATACCGAGAATTGCTTCGACAAACCTTTTACTTTTCATCTAATTTTTTTACTTTCTCTAATTTCTTCTCTTATAATCCCATTTCTATGCATTTGTATCTGAATTTTTTTCTTCTTTTTTTGTCTGGTCTCGTTTCTTCAGAGTTCACTTGAGGATCATAGATTCTATTGTCGAAATCAATCATCTTCATTGGTGGTGGACAAGGTGACAACTAGTGAACCTACAAAGATCAAAAAAGAATCGTTTGGGGATCTTGAGACAAAATCTTCAAGTTCAGATCGACAAGATTCTAGTGAGACAATCAATCATCTTTGTTCTGTACCAAAATCATCAACAACATCACCATCACCATCGTTTTCTTCATCATCGTCCAATCGTTTAGTTGAAGAATCGTCGTCTGTTATTGATGCTGCTTTGACTGATTGTTGTAGTGTAGATTTTAATGATTGCGTTACGGTTGTAGCTAGTGATTGTAATGTTGATCATCATCAAAATCACAAAACTGAATGTGATACTGTTGTCATCAATCATCAAAATGGATGTAGACGTGAATTAGATCTAATCAATCAATCAAATGCTAGTTTGAATGTTGAAGGTGATTCAAACAAGGACAGAGAATGTTCGATCAATGAAAAAGATCGATACGAAGAAGATAATCAAGATTTGAATAAGATCAAAGCGATTCGGATCGATAAAAGTGGTTGTGGCTCGATCGATTCGAATGGATTGAAATCGTTACAAAAATTCGCATTGAAATCAAGCGATATCAATCTGAATCCAATTAAGGATAGTATCGCACCTAATTCTATGATTTTAAGAAAAATTCTAACATCAAAGCAAAATAAAACTAATTCGGATCAAATCGAATCGAGTAATCTCAATTGTTTGCAACAAAATTCATTGCGATCTAGCAAAACAAATCCACCGATTATTGTAGTGAAATCGAAAAATCTTGTTCCAATTTCAGTGTCTTCAACTTCAAAATCGAATCCTTTGATTCGTGTGATTAGTTCAGCAAAAAATCCATCTAATTCTACTTTGCTTTCGGTTCTATCTGGAACGAACGGATCGCTTGCGACAAATTCTCCCCGATTCGTACAGATTTCCGAACAGACATCAGCTCAATTGCGATCACAAAATATTAAAATCACCAAATATAGTATTCTTCCACGTTCTTCAACCTTAAAACCATCATCATCATCAGCATCTTCATCGCCATCTCTATCTCTATCTTTGTCGAAAACATCTTTGAATGATAAAAAATCTGATTCGACCACTAAATCGAACGTTTCTGGTGCTGATATCGATGATCTTGATGTTGATGATGATCAAAACCAAAAGCATCATCGAATCAATACTGTACCAGTCTTGAACGAAGCTGATTCTAATCGAAATCAATCTAAATTAGTTAGCAACAACAAAATCGAAATCAGCTCGATTATTTCATCAAAAAATTTGTCACCAAGCTTGAGTGGAAAAATAAATTCACCAATCAAAATCAATAATCTAAGAACGACTAATAATAATAGCAGCAATAATAATAATAATAATAATAATAATAAAACGACTGTTTCGTTTCCATTTCAAACGACGACAACAACATCATCGAAGACCGTATCAGCAAGATCAACATCATCATCTTATTCATCATCCACATCGACAACGGCATCGATAACAGCACCATCATCGAAATCATTATCGTCTTCATTTTCAAAGTTTGGCGAAAGTAATCGATCTTTAGTATTATTATCATCAGCGAACCAAAATCAATCCGATTGTAGGGAAATAAAATCGCTTCGAAACTCTGATGTGATTTGGATTGATGTTTTAGCTGATAAAAACGATAAAACCGTTACTGATTCTGATAATGCTAGTAATGGAGTCGAACTGAATAAAAGCACATTCTCTTCACCGAAGTCTTTTAGTCTGGTTACGGTCAATGGTGTTCTACAACAACAGCAACAAGAGTCTCGAGAACAAAGTGATGGGAATCGATCAGATTCAAATGTGAATATTGTCGATGGTGATTTGTCTTCAATTTCATCAGTTTCAAAGCAATCGAAACCAACGAAAACGATAGTTTCTTCTAGTGAAAATTTATCTCCATTTTCGAATAAGATTGTGACTAGAAGTTCATCGAAACAAAACTTTAAATCTTGTGTCTCTGAACCATTTCTTTGTGATCGAATCGAAAAGAATAATCTCATAGAAGATTCAAATCAATCTGAAGAGAAAGAGAATCAAAACAATTTGGATAGAAAAACATCGAAAAATTTGAACGAAATCAATAGCCATAGATCGAAATCAAGTTCGGAAAGTTTTGATGAAGAAGAGACATTCGTTTTGAATCGCTTGGAATCAGATCAACAGGCAACAAACGGCATACAATCTTCCACATCCTTGAAACCTAATAAGAATTTGAAAAATCTTGAAAAATCTTCGATCAAAACTGAAATCGAAACAAAAACAATTCCGATTTGGATTCCAGAATCCAAAGAGAATCTAGACTCTACAGAATCATTGAGAGCAAAAAAAAGTTCGAATTTTGATACGCAACAGAACAGTATCAGTTTCTTGACGAAGAAATCGAAAGGACTTCGAATCGAACCTAAATCACCTAAACGTCTTCATCGAAGATCATCGAATGAAAAAGATAAATCGATACTGATTAGACCGAGAATTCGTCCAGCCATTCTTCGTCGAACTCGTTCATCATCAACATCATCTTCATCGAAACCAATATTATCGAGCGCTGCTAATCGATCGAATTGTTTGGAGCAAAATCGATCAATCGTTATCGATACAAAGCCTGACAAATCATCTAGAACGCAAACTGATCGCTTATCACCACAATCATTATCATCGAAATCATCGTCACCGTCACAGATTCACATCTCATCTAATCAGAGTGAATTGAATTTAGTCTCAAATGAGAATTCTCAATCATCATCATCATCATCATCGTCATCATCATCGATTTGTTCATCTCCAGAATCGTTACCGATAATCAAAACAACAATTTTCGATGATCGAGATCATTTTCATCGATCAAATCATCTGGATCGTTTCGATGATTTTGAACCAATATTTGCGATAAATTATTGTGAACAAATTCTAACCGAAGTTGATCAAAATTTTTCTACCGAATCGCAAAAGATCAAAGAAGAGATCGAAGACGAGATCGATACAGTTGAAAAGATCGAATCAGAATCGAATTGGATAGAATCGAACGATAAAACGAGTAAAGCGTTTGAGATTCAATCGAATCACGAATCGAACGGAACAATGGCCACAACTTTGGCATTGATGTTGAATGGTCAGCAATCTGATACCACGACATCATCTAGTCCTTTGAATCAGAATGATGAATCGTTGAAAGAGATCAAAGATGAAGCTGATTCTATCAATGTTGTTGTTGGTAAACAGAAACCCAGACCATCATCCGCTATCAATTTGAGTTCAATTTTCAACACACCCGTCGATGTTCATAATCTCTCGAATCAATCATTTAATCAAAATGAATCGATTTTGGATTCAGATGATCGAACAAACGATAGCGTCGAGATCGGTAGCGATGATCAACTACAGCCACCGAGATTAAACGGTTTCCTATCTGCTCTACAGAATCGACAAAAAATGTCCCTCTTTTCTGGGACAGATTCTTCACAATCTCTTGATAGTTTCACATTGAATCATCATCTACAACTTCAACAACCTTCCACACCTCATCATCATCATCATCATCATCGTTTCACATTGAATACTTCTTTAGGTACGAGACCATACTCGCCGGTCGGATCCGAGCTAGATGCTTTAAAATTCGAACGAGAATGTGTCAATTGTGGTACTCAAAACACTAGCCAATGGCGTACCAATGGTAATGGCCATTATCTTTGTAATGCTTGCGGTCTTTATAAAAAATACAATGGCGAAGATAGGCCACCGGCAAGCATTCAACAGCCTCGTAAAAGAACGGTAAGTTTGTTACAGTTTCATTCGCTAAGAATATTGGAAACGTAAGAATCAGTCTCTTTTTTTAGTGTTCAAATTTGATTGGCAATTCTCTTACGAACTTCCGAGATTAATCTATTTATAGCTAACGATTCATTCTGATTTCGAGTTCCTAGATGAATTGTCTGATGTGATTTTCCATCAGCAATTGTTGCCATCAACTTTTTTTTTTAACTTGAAGAAATCCAAAAAGATTGAGGAGATCTAAGAGACCAAAAGTGTATTGTTAGTATTAGTGTCATTAAGATTAATTGATCCGCGAGAGAAACATTCAAAATCGCAAAATGTTGTTGGCTAGACAAAAATTTTAAAATTTTTGGGATTTTTTTTTCGCCTCGCCAATGCAACAGTTTGAAATCTCTATCGTTTCGATGATGGAGAGGCAGTGTGATGATGTAATGAGATTTTCATTCGGATCTAATCTTTTTTTTCGCATAGCGATAAACTATTTGGAAAGTATAAAATTCTTACCCTAACACACCCATTTTCTATCCGATCTTTCTCTCTCTCTACGCCTATCTATGTTTTAGATCTAATTTTTTCAATCTCTCACACTCGCTCTCTTTCTCTCTGTGTCTGGTGAGATATAGTTTCGGTGTTTGATGATGATTCTATCGATCGAAATTATCTTCTTCTCTCCATCATTAGTGAGTGTGTGTGTGTGCAACAACCAGATAATGCAAGATACAGCCTCAGAGAGAGAGAGAGCGCGTAGAGAGAGCTATATGATAATTTCTAAAAATAGAAGATTTGTTTCAATGATTCCATCATGATGGAAGTTGATGGAAAAGATGATGATGATGATGATTTCTACAGAAACAAATCGAACCGAAAACGCTACAACAGATTTCGATTCGAATGTAATGATTGAGCGTGTTTAGTTCATTTTGGTCTTTTTGATTCTATTTTGTTCGGTTCTATTATGAAATACACTGAATTACAATCGTTCGTTATTAGGTTTGGTTGATATCGTTCTCCTCTTGAAGAAGGATTCATAGAATTCACTGCCCCTCCGATCTCGGAGAGAGCTAAGCTAAATGTGGAGGAGAATCTAGATAATTGTTTTGCATAATGATTCAATCTTGATCATCATCACGATGAAATTATCACCAGGCTGAGAGAGGGAAATTTAAAATTCTCACTCTCACTCTCGCTTTCACTAGGCCCTCGAACTGTTTATTTGATTTTAGAAGTTATCTCAGAAATCTACAACGAATGGAACACTTGTTGAGCATCTGAGATTTTCAGCTTGTTGGCGATTCGATTCGAATCGAATCAAAGATTCTTTGATGATACAAACCAGAAACCAAAAAAAAAATTGTTAACTCCATCGACAATTGTTTATCTATTCTGTTGAGGTTTTTTTTTTACTCGTTCTCGATGGCTATGATGTCGCTCAATGTTTTATCTCGTTTTCGAAAACAATGAACCTAGAGCTAGAGAGAGAGAGAGAGAGAGAGAGAGAGAGAGAGAGAAGATAGTGAAAGTAGGAATAATCACTCTCAGATCTAGATTAATGTAATGCTTTTGGTATGTTAAGAGAATCCGTTTTGTTTACAATCGTAGATTTGAAAAGAACGGAGATATTAAAAAAAAAACGTAGCGCTTAACGATAGAAGAGATAAATTAGCTTGAAAGAATCCATTTCGAAGCGATGAAATCGAGAGCGAAAAGAGATAGCAACGATCTTTGATTATTATTCATCATACTCTCGAACTTCGATCTTCATTCTTGGCTACGATAAAATTTTCGCTTTTGAAGGGAGAGAGAGAGAGAGAGAGAGAAAAAAAGAAAAATTCTTGCTCTAATCTTCAAGCTTCGTTTCTTTGTGATCGAAAATGATTTCGAGAAAAAATTTATCGTGTAAACATTTGTTCACAAAAAAAAATTTTGTTTGTGAAATAAAAATTATAGAGAACAAAAAAAAAAAAAAAAAGAATCCATTTCATTCAAGATGAAGATATTAGACAAAGACAACAAAACGAAAGACCATGATGATGTTGATGGGGGGACGACGATGAAGCAGCAAACGAAGATAGAAGATGAAGATTGAAGATGGTCTCATTTTTGTTCAATTTTCCCTTCGATGCCTATCGGTGTGTGTGTGTGTGTTTGTGTGTGTGAATTTATGATCTCTGCATAACAGAATGTTTTTGTGAATGTTTTTCGATCGAAACAAACATTTTGATAGATAATGGGTGATGTTGGTGTTGGTGATGGTGTTGGTGATGAGATCAAGATTTTTTTTTCTTTTTGGCCATTAAGAAACAAAATTAGGCCCTTAACAAATTAGATCTCGCTCTCTCTCTCTCTTTCTTTCTGGTATAGGGGGGTGTGTAGTGTGAGTGTTTCTAGCTGTTTGTTTTAGCTCGATTGCTTCCAAATCAATATTCGTTTCGGCATTAGAATGTGTTTGTTGCTTCGCTATATTCTCTCTGATCGAATCAAGAAGATCGAAGATTTTTTTTTTTTTGGAAAATTTCAAATGAATCTCTTCCATTGGAAATTGTGTGTGTGTGTGTGTGTGTGCGTGGATGAAGAAGAACTGATGGATGGGGAGAATCCATCATCTCTTGTTGCAACAAACTCCATCATTCACTTCTTTGTCGCTTCATTTTTGGGTTGAAAATTGTGATTCCATCACCCATCATCTCCATCGCCAACGATGGATGATGATCTGTTTCTTGCCTATCTGATCATACGAATTAGAATATGAAGAAGAAGAAGAAGAAGAAGATATAGTAATTACAATAAAGGAAGAAATAGATAGAACAAATGAGAGAGAGAGAGAGAGAGAGAGAGAGAGAGCGAGAGAGAATGAATGAAATATGCAAAAAGCAACAGCCATCAACAAATAGCTGATGTATTGAAAATTAAAAAAAAAAAAGAAAAAGATTTTCGATTATTCGAGATCGAAAAAGTTTAGGCAAATCTATTTTCGATAAATCAATTCGATTTTTCGATTGAGGAACGATCGAACGCGAACTCTCATTATTGAAATTATTTGGATTTTCGCTCTTCTCTCTCTCTTGAGATCTAGCTGCTTGAATATCGCAGTACCATTCATTTTGATTTTTTCATTTGATATCTCTAATTCTTGTATCCATTTCAATTTTCTCTTCCTTCACTTCTGGATCTTTCGTCGATGAATCTTTATCGGTTATCGGATCGTTTCCGTTACTCGTTTCATATCGCACGGAATGGATCAAATTTTGCTCGGTTTGATCAAAAAGAATCAACAACCGAAACAATGTTCCAATTGTGGTACATTAACATCATCGATGTGGCGTCGAACCGCCAACAAACAAGTGGCCTGCAACGCTTGTGGTCTTTATTATAAATTATACGGCGTCAATCGTCCGCTAGAGATGCGGAAAGATATTGTCTATCCTAGAAATCGTTACTCGAAACTGAACGGTATCCAAGCGAAATCGAAGGTTCCAAATTCTAGCAATCATTCAACGCAACCACCACCGTCGCATCATCTCAATAGCTTTACGAATTCTTTGCAAGCAATCTCATCGTTAAAACATCAATCATCGCAATCTCAATCATCATTATCATCTCTAAATCTATCGAATTCAAAACTTAATGGTCTCAATCTTACTTCGACACCGAGATTAATGAAATCCTCATCGATGCAAAACAATAGCAAACAGATCGGTCTCGAGCAAAGTAAATCCCTCATAGCGAATGATAGAACGCATTCGACCGATCTGAATAAGACTATGAAAGCATCAGCCCGAATTCCAAGCATTTCTATTATCGATAATCATTCGGATTCATTCGATGATCAACCGATTTCTTTGATAAAAACCAACAACGTTCAAAATTCGAACGAGCTACATCAAGGGCTAGGTGGAACGTCATTGTTAGAGAATCTAAATCGTTTAATCAATCCGACCCAAATCAATCAATCTAATCGAATCAAGAGAAAAACGAACGGTTTGGATTGTAGCCAAAATTCGATCAAAGAATGCAATAATACGTTAAATCATATTGATAATAGTAATAATAATACTAATAATAAAATTAATACAAATGAAAATAATGCTGACGATACCAGTGATGATGATGGTGAGAATCTAGCAGCAAGAAACAATGCTGTTGTCATCAAAGACGAGCCCATCAATGATCATCCAAATGGAAACGATGATGGAATAAACACCGAATACGACGATGCTGCTAATAGAAAAAATGGTTTTCATAACGAAAATTGTGAACCTATTGATCAAGATGAAGTTGTTGATGATGATGATGGAGATGGAGAAGATCATCATTATGATGAGGATGAGGATCAGAATGATGAAGTTTCACACAAACGATTACAAGCTCAAATACAGCTTAAATCGGAAATCGATAGTGATGATGGTGATGGCGATGTCGATGGTAAAGAAGAATTAATCGTTCAAGCTGATGTTACGAATCTATCTAATGAAACAACACCCACAGTTTCGAAACACAACTATGGTCGTAGCAATGTTGTTGGCTATTCCAATGAAGATAGTGATAATGTATGCTTTGATTTTTTTTTTGCAAACTAATTCAATAATTTTGATTTTTTTTTTTCATTGTTCGATTTATTTCGCTTTTCATATTTTTGCCTGTTGATTCAATTTTTTGGATTCACCGACGTAGAGCCAGAATTTGGCTGCTTTTGCTCCACTACAGCGTCTATCGGAACTATATGCTAACAATCCTTTAGCGGCCCAAACCCAAGCTGCTCTAACATCGGCAATACTACAATCTGGTTCGTTTCCTATGGATCCAGCTTTTCAATCGTTGTTCTGCAATCCAACTATGGCATCAATGCTACAAGCATTCAATCTTAATGGTCTTTTCAATGCTGAACAAAATACTCATCAAAATCGTCTTCAGCATCATATGATGATGAATTCGGTCGAAGAGAATGATATGAAAAATCTTCATGATACCTTTGAACAAATCAACGAGAATGTTCCAAAAAATCTAAGCTCTAATCTGACACCGAATGAATGCGCCAATTGTGGATCGTTGAGCACCACGTCTCATGGATTGAAACGCTTCGGATCACATTATCTTTGTTCCAAGTGTCTGCATCAGCGGAGAAAAACTTCGGCTGAATCGAACTCTTCGGGTTCGCATTCAAGCAGAAAGGTTTGAGAAATCGTTTGAAGATTCTCGAATAGTTTGAATAATTTGATTTTTTCCCCCATTCGCATCGGGAATAGTCTAAACCGAGAGATGTAATCTGTAGTAATTGTGGTGTGACACAATCAAGTGAATGGCGTCGAAATGTTCGCGGGCAAATTGTTTGCAATGCTTGTGGTCTCTACTATAAACTCCATAATCGTGATAGACCAATCCATATGCGAAGAGATTTCATCGCACATCGAAAAAGAACACCGAATGTAAGTTCTAGATATTGGTTTTGAATTATTATCGATCGGCTAACCGATTTCTTCTCTATTGCAAAGGTTAATTATTCGAAAAATAAAAACAAGAAAGATAGTGATGAGACGATTGCAACGGAGCAATCGAATTCCGATTCCCAAATGATATCGAATACCAATATGATGGTCATCACTGGGGCTGGTCGCTCCAAATCGACCGTAGCGATCGAGTCGAAAACGTTTCCAACCAATAATGGTATCGATGAGTGTAACATAAGCTATGAGAAATCATCATCCTCGATTAATAAATCCATACTCAACGATTCAAATGAATACTATTCTGAGAACGAAAACACTGCCGATTATGATGATTCAGAATTATCGCATCGCTCATTGGATGCCATTAAACGTATGCGAACGAACAAGAACGAGATCGATGAGTTTGATGAATCGATCGCTAATTCACCATGCGGATCGACATCATCGTTGGAGACCGATAATACCAATAGCTCAGAATTGAGTGCTAAAAAACGCAAACAAAGCAATCCGAAACGATATATCAAAATCGATGAGACCAATGAGAAAGCGACAAGAAAAGCTAAAACGAAATCAAACTAGAACGCTCGAAAGGTGTGCGATGAAAATTGATTGTTTCGCGAAGTGAACTGTACCATTTTGTTGTTCGATTCGAATCGAAAAATTACGATCCTTAATTTCTTCCCTCTCTTTTCTCAATCCATCTTATTGTTTCAAGAATTTTGATGAAAAGAATACTAACAATTTATATAAAAATTCAGGCAAATGTATACTCGAATTTTTTTTCTCTCTCTCTCTCTCTCTCTCTCTCTATGGCTGTGTAATTGTATTTGATTGATTTCGATATTTGATTCATCATCTTCTGTTAATTATTAGAAAAATAATTCAATTTTTAGTCCAATATTGCATCTCCTTATAGCTATTCATTATTTGAATTTTTGATAAATTATTCGCACAATATTCTTTTGATCATTAAGATCGCCACTTTCAATTCAAATGTTTCATTTTTGAATCACTTCATTTTGATTCTGGATTGATGACGCTAGAACATCATTATGAGATATTTCTCAATTATTTTTTTTAATTATTTTGTTGATTGATTTGCTAATCTGTTTGGAAATCAATGATCACATCGAGAGCATCGTAGAGTTCCAAAAATCTCAATCGAATCGATTCATCATCTACTGGAACCTACTGGATCATCGAAGACAATCTCTCTCCATTGATACACTTAACAATCAGAATCTGATTGAGACAATCAAATTTTATCTCAAATTTCGAATCAATTCTCTCTTCACTTTTTGTTGAATTTGTATTGTGTAATTGTTGCATTTCCTAATTATCTCAATGAATTTATAATAACATAACAAACAAACAAACAAAAAAAAAAAAAGTAATTTGGATCGAGAGCAATTGTTTAGGTTTCATTATTGTTATATTTGATATTGCGAATTATTTTGATTATAATTATTTTTTTGAGATTATCTGTTGTTTTGATCGATTTTGTAAAGGCGACATAGTCGTCTGGAATACCTCCTTCTACTTCATGAACTAATCTCCGATGTTTTTTTTTTCTCTTCAAAATATTTCAATTTTTTCTCTCCTATCATAATTATTACGATTAATTTTTTTCTCTCTGCTTAATTATTTCGCCTAAATAAAGAATCTTTTTTTTTTTAAAAAAAAAAAAGTTTCAAATCCTTTAATCGTTCGGTTTTGGATTCTGAATCAATCTAGATTTCGTTTCCGAATTCAAGATCGATGACATTTGATAGTGGGGGCAGGCATTTGTTTGATCAAACGCAAAGAAACGAAAAAGAAAAATTGGATTCTACTATCCATAACCACAAGATGATTTCTTATCTAGAAGAGAGGCAAGAGGATATCATTACACAATACATAATCGTAATTTAATTAATGACATTGAACTTCATAGAAATGTAATCTATCAAAACATCATATCACACACACACACACACACACTAAAACCCTTTCGAGAGATCTTTGAGCATAGAAGCACCTTGAAGAGCATCGTAATCCACTAATAATCATATCATTTTCACAATCCAATCTTCATCAAGTGGAGAAGATTTCATATTCTTCTCATTATCATCATCTTCATTTCTTTTTTTTTTTTCTTCTCGTCCCTTTCATTGTCTTCTTTCGAGAGTGTTTGATTTAGAACTTGAAATGATTCCAGTGATTGAGAAAGCCTAAAGAGATGCTTCTGGTGTTCGAGAACAGCGAGAAAAAATTTCAGCATCTCGAAAATCTACAAAATCAAATGGAAATCTTACGTTTTTGCTCAAAGAATTTCTCCTATCTAAAGGATGAGAATTTTTTCCCGATTATTCTCATACTGGTGGATGTTAATCATCGTCATCACTATTCACATCCAACAATCAATGGTTTTAAGAAGCGAAAAAATTTTTCTCCTTTTTCTCTCGGTTCAAATCTTTACCATTCTCTTCATAGCATTCATTTATTCATTCTTCATTCATTTCCATTATCGATCATTCATTCTTCTTCCTCTCTCTCTCTCTCTCTTCCTCAATGAGAATCCATCAAGATGATGATGATGATGATGAAAGAGAGTTAATGAAGATGATGATGATGATGATCATTAACGAGAATAATTGTGATCAAAACCATCACCATCACTATCATTATCGTAACCACCGATGACATTGTTCGAATGTATCGGAAAAAGATGATCGAAAAGAAGCGATCATTTAGATTAGACATTTTCGTTTGCCTTGGCGACCACTTGTTCGTGGTCCTTTTTTTTTCTTTTTGGCTCTGATTTTCGGATAAAAAAATTTCCATTGCAATGTTTTTTTTTGTTGCTCAATGATTCATTAGAGATTGTTTTGCTCCAGGGCTTCGATTGATGATCAATGCGATGCGTTGGCAAGAAAAGAGAGAGAGAGAGAGAGAGAGAGAGAATAACCTATTCCATTGAGAGATCTATTGAAAGATTTAGAATTAAGAAATGTTTTTTTTTTTTTTTTTTGAATTCAAATTTTTCAAGCAAATCGTTTTTTTTCTTTCGAAATTTCATTCTCGATGAAAATCGATCGAAGAGAATCGATCAAAATGGTTATTAAACCCTTCGTTTTTTCTCCAAACAAATCTCTTCCTTTTTCTTCTGGTTTCGGTTGATTTCATCTCTTTTGTGTCTCGATGATCTCGGATTGAATTGTCCGCCACCTCTCTAGGTAACTGAGAACGAGTAGTGATGGATTTTGAGAGATTAATTGCGATTGATTGATCCGATTCATTGATCGATTGAACGGTTCGATCCGAATTATCTTTGAAATTTTTTTCCAGAATAGAAATGGATTTTTGATTCTAGAATAGAATCTACTTGACCGGTGGTATCTGAAAAAAAAATCGAAGAAAATCTGAGAATTAGTTTTTGCTTATAGAAAGAAAAAATCTCCATCAGTCATTCAATACTTTATACCTTGCGGGGCTTGGAGCAAAGAATTCACTATCCGCGAAAAAAAACGAATAGTAACAAAATCGTAATCGATTAGCTTTTTGATTGAATACGACCAAAGATTTAATATGGATAGTATCGAATTACAAATGAAACGAATCAGATCTCTACAAAATCATTTGGTTTTTAATCGATTTTTTTCCGGTGTAGATTGCGATCATCGAAAAAAAAAGCTTTTTGTTCGAGTTACAGTTTGCGTAACACCGTAACCATCATCTACCATCATCGTCATTAATGGCTAACTAGCTAAGCGTAGCTTACAATGATTGGTGGAGAGAGAGAGAGAGAGAGAATCAAAAAAAAAATCTCCAAAAAACTTTTCCGGTGTAAAGAAAATGGTTGAGTGAGTTTCGGGTTAACTTTGCAACCAAAACGGAGGATGTTTTGAGAGGAGGAAGTCAGAGAAGATTTAGAGATAAGAGCAGAGAAGAAAAAAAATTCGCGACAATACACTGACGGAACAAAGATGTACGACGAGAGAAAAAAATCAAAAAAAAAAAATTCAATCAATTTTTAAATGGTCAATGGTTATTCTCTTCCGTCTCTCTCTCTCTCTCTCTCTCTCTCTCTCTCTCTCTCTCTCTCTCTTTATCTGGTTAGATTCACCACCATTATCATCATCGTTGATTGTATGAGAGAATTCCAAACATATTTTTTTTCCTCAATTTTCTTGGTGGTCATTTTTTTGAACAAAACATCCAACATATAACAATTGTCTTCTTGAAGCTTCAAGTCGATGATTATGATGCCGATGATGTCGATGATGATGATGATGAGCACCTTCATCAACACCTGTAATCAACATTATGGGTTAAGGCAATCGAGAATTGTTGTGAAGATGATGATGATTATGGTGATGGTGTGAAAAAAAAATCGAAAATATTTCCATAGTTAATTCTCGCACTCTCGATCATTTTTTTTTTTGGAGTGGATTCTCCAGAGGTTTGAGAAAATTTTTTTTTGTCAATAAAAAAAAAAGACATTAATCTAACATATTTTTAAACCCAAAATGTTTATTCCATCAATGATTTTTCGTATCAAAATCACCAGAATATCATAGATCGATTGTTGAGGATAAACAAAAATGAATTTCCAACGAAATTTTTTTTTTTTCAAATCAAATGATTCAAACGAATGGGGGTCTGATGATGGTCGATCGATCAATCAATCGTCGCCTTAATCAACCAAGAAATGGATCCTCTTCTTGATCAAGATTCTCGTAACGATATCTCACCGAGCCACGTGTATTATCATGTCTGTGTTGAAGTTGTTTGATGTAGTTATCGATCTTTTGTAGAGATTTTCGATAGATAAGAAATCCAATCAAAGCCAGAATCAATCCGATCAATGAGATGATATAACCTTTTGGGTGAAATAAATCGAATTAAAAATTAGATTCCAATCGTTTGAGATCTCATTTCACTTGCCTAGATATTTCGTAAGAGAACGATGCTTCAAAGCTTCGGTTGACCATTCATTGCTTGAACGAAATCTCAATATGATCCATATCACACCGGTGACGAATGCTAGAATGCCTAGAATAGTTAAAACTACAGAGATATAGGCGAACAAAAAACTAGGCCTCTTAAGATCACTTTCATCAACACCATCAATCGATTTGGTACGTTTCTTCGAGACCATTTTTATTTTCGTTTGAAATTCCCTCTGACCGATGTTCCTTCAATTCATGGCATCAAGCTTTAGGGAATGGAAAATTTTTACTAATCGAAAAAAAAAAAAAATAAATTCACCGATATCGAAATCAATGTTACCATAGTGAATGGTGATGGATAGACGATCGTCTCACTACACATCACTATAACATCCAAACCAATCTAATGTCAACAATCACCATGGTTAAATAAGATTAGAGTGGGATTGAAACAAAAAATGATTGCAAACATTTTCGGGAGAGAGGGGGATTCGTTTTGTTTGATGAATTTTATTACAACAAGTATTCTCATTCAATTCGATTAGATCAAATCTATCGAGAGTGATTCAACGCTCGATTCAACATCAAAAATAATTCTTAATTGATTAATTAATTGATTGATATTGATGAGAATGATGTTCCACCACCACCACTACTATTCATCACTGCTGTATTCATCATTTTGGATGCAGCCCGAAAAACTAGACCACCAACAATCGCTACGATCGCTCCTGGATTTCAAAACAAAAAGATCAATTCTCAATCGATCAAGATTGATCAGTAATGAAAATTAAACAAACCTATTGCGATAAAGATGATCCAAAATTTATTCGGCCATTTGATCTGAATGATTTCGATCTGTGCATAATTGATGAAAGCTATCCAATAGATAATGATCATAATGGTGAGACCAATGGCGATCGTTATCACCGAAATGTAGAGAAGATTTATTGGTAAATCAAATTTCGTTCCGAGATTATCTCTCTTCGATAGCTTCACTTTTGATCCTAGTTCATCCATTTTAATCGGAATGATTGATTCTAATTTCATTGTAAGTGAAAGAGAAATTTTCAAATCGGAATGAAAATGATCGAATGAGAGAATGAAAATTCTTCCATCAAGCAAGATCAATTCATCGAATTTTTTGAATTGGAATAGCCTCCAGGCACATCTGGTTCATCTTTGAAAGTGAAGAGAAAAAAATTCAGCCTTATTTTTATTTGTATGGAATGAATGAATCACAACGAGAAGACATTTGTCAAACATCTGGATTTTGTTACAAGCTAGGACTGAGAGCTAGAGAGATTTTGGTTCGCATACGATTCTATTAAAGCAATACATTCTGCTTGACCATCTGTATCCTCACTCGAAGCAATAAAACTAAATAGAAATGAATAGAGAAACAAATAAAAAAAAATTCTTGATAAATCAATAGAATTGATCTTGAACAGAATTGGCCAGTCCATCTTATCATCGTTACACTTGATATTCTTTTTTTCTTTGGTGCAAAAATTTTCTCGAATGAAAAGATTCGCGAATGCTTCAAATCGAACCTAACAATAGCAATAGAGACACGATAGAAATGAATTGATGGGTACCTAGTAAGAATTGTTGTCAATTTTCTTAGAAGAAAAACAAATCTACATTGAATTAGAATAGTGATAACAACAATGATGATGGAGAACATGCAATGATGATCGATCAATCAAATCAATGTCGTCAGCTTTTCTCGATGATCGGTAAGCTACCATCGATCGGTAACGATCGAACCGATTTCAATTGGGTTCATCGATCAAGATCAAGAAGATCTAGGATTCTCTCGTTTGTCTAAGCCTTTTTTTGTTCGAATGTTTTGACAAGTGTTAACACACTTGAGATATTGATGATCGAGAAGAAAGAAAGAAAAAAAAAACATCACCGATGATCATCTCTTGGTTCGATGTGCAATGTTGTTTACAACTTAATTGCACCAACAAGCTATAATATAAGGTAGCAATCATCGAGAAGATGATGTTCAATTTTCTATCTCTCTCTCTCTTTCTCTCTACTCTGATGATGATTGACAAACGGTGATCATCATCGATCGAATGATCACCTTTCGTGCTTGATTTTTTTTCATGCTCAAATCTTGAATGAATCTCTCTCTCTCTCTGACAGTTTTTATTTTGTTTCGCCCATCTCTCCGAACGATTCCGATTGGAATCGTTCTGATGTTTTTTGTTCGATTGGTTCTGGTGTTGTTGGTGTCACAGAACGCGCTCACTGTTTGACACAATCATCTTTGGACAAAGGTTATGGATCTAGTGATGGTGAAGATATACATTAAGAAAAACATTGTTTGATGATAATTTTCCCTCAAGAATGATTGAAGAGGTTTAGAATTAAATCGTTGAGATCCGATCTTTTCGAGATTATCCATTCAAGATCTTCAATTCACTATTTTTGATTGAGATCTTCAACAATCGGCAAGCGAACAGAACAAAAACATAGATTGACAGATAGTGATTAAAAACGATTCAATTCCGTATTCATAATGATCTAATGATGCAGGTGAAACTTTTATGAAAAAAAAATTGATCCAAACTGGTTCAGAAAGATTTGCAAGAGATTTGATCGGATCTTTAAAGTATTTCTTTGATGGCAAAAAAAAAATCTCTAGTGTTTTGATTGGATTTCTATTTGATTTATTGCTTATTGCAAGTGATTAATTCGATAATAGCCAATAAATATTCCAGTTGAGAATCGATTCGAGAGGGAATCTTTCTTGATTTGAGTCTAGACTTTTTTTTTTTTTTTTGAAACCGATTGAGAAAACTTTGTCGAATGTTGAATGCGCTTAGAATTAATCTGTTCTAGTCTGTAGCCTCGAGTCAGTTTAGAGATAGAGTTTCCTCAATCTAATCCATCGAAAGAGAAGTGTCAGTGAGCATTGTGGCCAAACATCGTATTTCATCCTTGACCGATTCTTGACCAATTAATACCGGGTGTTATTCGATCAACAGAGCTCTTTTTTTCTCGCACTTTGTCTCGTTTTTTTTTGTTTCAAAAAAAAACAAAACCTTTTAAACCAATTCTAAAGATTGTAATCTGATTTGTTTTGTTTGCAAAAAAAATAATAATAATAATAATAAAAAGAATAGAGAGAAGAATTTCGATTAAACCTCATCAGTGTAGACATAGAAAACTCTTCAAAGCAATTCATTCAATGATTACATTTAATTGTTTCAAACGAAGAAAAAAAAATTGGCGGACAAAAAATATAGAAAGAGAAACAATTTCCTGTGAAGGAGAAAAAAAATACTAAAAGACAAATAGCCATAAAGAATTGAATTTTTGTTTCCCTTTGATTATTCAAATGTTTTTTTTTCTCCTGATGAGACAACCAGAGAAACAAACAAATAATAAGAAAAAAATTTGTTAAATGTTAGGTTTATGCTGTCGTAGTGAATTCTAAGACCAAAAAAAAAAACAGAATAGGTCGAGAATTAATGAAGATTGAAATCTTTCCTCGCTCTCTCTCTGTTTGATCTTTTTCAAGGTGCTGGACGACAATCGAGAACCTCCTTTTGATAATAATTTCGAAAACGGTAATTTAATCCGAAACTGAACGGTTACGCTTCTGTAATGTAGATTTTATTTTTCAAAAAATTCGAAATTCAAAAATTAAAATTCAACTCTAATCTTAGATTAGTGTGAAGATAGTGAAGTCGATCGGTGATGGAGAGATGATGATGATGATGATGGTGATGATGATGATCGAGGAAAGAACTTGGGATGGAGGAGAGAGGATAGAAGGAAAAAAAAGTTGTCCGTTTAGTTAAAAAAACCAACATTGAATCGTTCAGAGAGATCTTCTCTCTCTCTCTCTCTCGGAAGCTTCAAGAATGTACTTCTTGTCTTCGGAAATGTTTTTTTCTTGTTTTTTATTTTTTGAATTTTTTTTTTCGGCTAAAGCTATGAAAAAGAAAATATCATAGTAAAGTTGGAGAGATGTAAAAAAAGATTTGAGCCATCACGAGATCATTCGCAAAAAAAAAGTCTCGAACGAAAGTGTCGATAGAATTTCGAGAATATTTTATAATCAATAAATTTTCTCGATCAGATCCAATCGAATGTTCTCTAACGAAATGGATTGATTTGAATGAATCTATCTTCAAATTTATTCGGTGTCGAATTGGAGAGAAATAGCAAATCAAAATGAATTCATCGCAGAATATTCCATTGATTTCATCGCCATCATCATCATCTTTATCATCGATGGAAAATCTATTGAAAGATCGAAACAATTATGAATATGATGCTGAATGCTGTTGCATGTTGATCGATGATGAAGACGATCAACGACAACAGCCGCAACAAAACCATCAGGAATCGAAAACAATCGAAGAGAATATAATCATCTCATTTACTGTGACTTTTTTGATTAGTTTATTTTTCACCGCTTTGATTCTAATCCATATGCTTGCATCTGATAGTTTCGAGATCTATGGTAATTCATCTCATCGTTACCGCATCGTCTACGATGATGATGATGAAGATAATAATAATAATGATCGAATCAGATCTCTACTCTTGAAAGATTTGATTGGAAGCGATCAAATTATTCGGGGTGAATTCCAAGCAATCAATCAATTTGAAGATGATCGAGTCTATAGTGATGATAATCTCCTAGAACATTACGTTCCCGAAAGTATAAGTGAAAGAATTTCGTCTCGATTCTTTTCGAATCATGATCTAGCATCCTATCTATCGGATGAGTTTCCTTTGAGACAATTATTAAATCTTAAGCGATTGAATTTTACGTATCTGAACGAGAAACGATGCCAAAGTTTTCGTACCGATCAAATCAATCTAGTCATAATGATACCATCAGCTACTGATCATTTTCTACAACGTCAAATAATTCGTCAAACTTGGGCCTCACATCGAATGATCTCCATGTTCAAGATTCCAATTCAAATGATCCATGTGTTTGTTCTCGGCATAGTCGATGAATCCAGGGGCCAAAATTATTCCAAATCAATACAGAAACAAATCGATCGAGAGCAGTCTCGATATCGTGATCTGATTCAAGCGGATTTCTCGGATACTTATGGAAATCTGACATACAAACATCTTCTATCGTTAAGATGGGCTGTTCAGTTTTGTTCCGAAGGAAAATACATCTTAAAAATCGATGACGATGCTTTTCTTGATCCTTTCGCATTAGCAAAATCATTGAATAAAATTTTTCAATCAACATCGAACGCATATCGTAATCTTATCGGCTGTAGTTTGTTTCCCAATAACACTATGCCGAAACGAAAGGGGAAATGGTCAATCGATTCCGATATCTATCCATACCGATATTATCCATCGTATTGCTCTGGTGTCGGATATCTTCAAACATTCGATGTTGCATTTGATCTATTCAATGCTGCGCATCAAATCGATTTCATTCCAAGGATTTCGATTGATGATGTCTTCGTTACAGGTCTCGTTGCAAAATCATTGAAAAATTTACGACCGATCAGATTGAATGAGCTCTACATGTATGATATAGATCTTCTAGAAAAGTGGCTAGATGATAGAAATAAATCCCTGCCAAAACACATTTGGATCTATGATATAGGATCGGTATCGATACAACGATGGCAATTTTTGATGCAAAAACTTTGGAACAAAACCAAAGACATTTGGACGAATTCATGCTCTAGCAAAATCAATGAAAAACATCGTAAAAAATATCTATGAGCTTATCTTTTATTTCATGAATGTTTCAAATCTCAAACGAATGATTGATATTTGTAAATTATTTTATATTTTATTTAGACCAAATATTTAATAGTTTTAATAAAGGCTTAGCATTGTACGGGAATAGATTTTTCGAATCTAGTTTGGCGATTTTGATCGAAAGTTCGCCAAGAATTTTTTCAATCGGTTTGAGAAAAATATTATCTTTTGTTTCGGTAGGTGATGGGAAGATCTTTAAATACATTATTAGAAATTCTAAAAGTTTAAGAGCTGTTGATTTTTCTGTACAAAGCATTTCTAACAAAACAGAAGCATCTTGATGTAGAGATCTTACGATGAAACTTGAAAACATTCGGTGTATCAAGAAATGAGTTTTCTGCAATCGATCTCGAGTTGAAACTAAAATATCGATGAGCAAATCAAATAGATCAGCATCTTCCGATGCGAATATCTCAATGATCCAATCTATAAGCAACGAAGAAGAATAGGTTTCACAAGAATCGTTCAAAATACGATGTCTCAGTGAAGACAAATGTTCCATGAAAGAAGAATAAAATTTCTCATCTTTGCTCGAATATTTAATGTAGATTTTGATGTATGAACGAATCATAGGGCAGTCAAGGAGAAATTCAGTAGCGATTGTCGGAGGTAGTTCATCCACCGAAGAAAGAATCCAGTCATTTCCGCAAAAATCTTTGGCTTTGTGGAAGAATTTAAGAATTTCTTCCAAAAAACGATTTGATTTGATAGAATCACATAAAAATTTAATTGATATTGGCAAGATCAAACGCTTTAACGATGATAAAAGAATACAAAATTTGAGAAATTCAAACGTTGAACATCTTCTTGAGAATGTTTGATGACTATTCAGAATCGAATTAATTGAATCGTCTAATTTTTCACTGATTTTCCAATTGTTTTCATCAAGAATCATCAAAATTCTACATAAACATTGGAAACTAGGACAAAGACAGTGATTTCCATCATTGCATTGATCATCAAAGGATTGTGAGAATGTTTTCAACCAAAAGCAACCGAACTCATCTTTCGAATCCTCTAGAATTGATCTCAAAACAACGTTTGATGGATCGAGATCTACGATCAATCTTGTGAGAAACTCATGAAACACTTTGTAGCAATGAAAACGAGGATGAATTGCTTCTAAGACTCGAAACAATTTGATAAGATTCTCATCAAATTCACTTACGTCATCATCTTCGAATTGTTTTTGAATTTTTCTCACCAAACAATTTTGTAGGAATGGATTGTTAAGAATTTCGCCATCAAAACTATGATCATTGGCATCGATTTTGATACGATTTAAGTTGATGTCACGAATTATCTGTTCCATTTGATTCCATTATCGAATCAAGATTAAATTTCAACAGTTTGTCGATGCAAAAAAAAAAGAGTTTCGAAGCAGGCAACAACAACAAAAACAAATTCCAAGGATAGAATCTGGATTCCTAAAAGTGTTGCGCAATCCTAGAATGAGAAGTGAGATCAAACATCTGACATCTAGTGATAGGTAATTTTGTATATCTCTATTGTCAAATCTATCTCATCGATGAATGGAAGAGAGGCAAACAGAATTGACAACACACAAACAAACAGAACTCAATCAGAACGTAGATAGATGGTCGTTTGGCACCGATCGATCATCCATCAATCTGATTCTAATCTTTAAATTTTTTTTTAACATTTCAATTGATCTCTTCATTAATCGAGGCTATTCAAACAAATTCTATTTTTGTTCCAATTCGCTTTTTTAAACGCTTCCATTCTCACTGATTCGTTTTATGGAAACTTCGAATTTCGTAAATTTAGGCCGAACATAACAGTTCTGTCTTCAATCAAAAAAGGTATGTGAATTTTTAAAAAATCGTTTCGGCATCCAATTATTAATTTGAGAATTTTACTACTGAAACAGTCATTCATTGTGGTCGATTGATATAAAATTGCCAGTGTTTGCAAACTTAAGAAACAGAAAATATCATTCTTCTAAACGATTAAAAATCATATTTTTTATCTAATATAATCAGAATATTCTTGATATAAATCTACCCTCAAAGATATTGTATCAGTTTGGAAGTTTTCAAATCAATTTAAACGATTGAATCTAAAGCTATTCCATTAATATTCATCAGTGATCTATTACTTTTTAGTGCTTGTTTTTGTGGCGAATAAGTTCAGAATTGAATTTGTACTAGTTGAATAATCATATGATTGAAATCCCTAGGACCGAATTCTCGATCATTTGACTTCATGACATTCCTAATATAATCTCGAATCGATGAATTAGAAAATCTACTCGTTTTAGCTTAAAAAAAACTTCTACCGTTTCATTCCACTTTTGTTATTGTGTTGGCATCTGTAACGCCTGTTGTTGAAATATCACTTGTCAGCTTTCTAATTGAAAATCGAATCATCGAAACAATAATCTATCTTTTGACCGTTGAATTCTATTTCAAGATGTCATCACAAACTGATAATCTAATCAACAATCCTATTGATTCACTGGCAAAAACATCGCCCGCATCTTTAGAGACGAATTCAATCTCAAACGATATTCTGATCAAGGTATTCTTCGATGAATTCAATTCGTTAATTTTCAGAAAATCGATTAGCGTTATACTAATGCTTTAAATAGGGCATAATTATTTTCATAGCTACAATTCCTTGTTTTTTCTCTATTGGGGAGTTAAATTTTATCATTGATCCTAGTCGTATAGTATTAATGATGAAAATGATTATTTTAACAAATCTAATGACTCTATTATATCGTTATTCATTTAAAGAATATTGAAACAATAAAAATATTGCTTTGAAATGAATTCATTCGCTGTGAAATTCGCTCTAACTGCAGCAGAAAACGAATTACAGAAGGTTTAGATCTGCTAGCAAAATCGTTTCCGTTCTATTGATCGTTTATTAATTGATGTTTTATTTTTAAATTGTTTTTAAATTGTCTTAGCCACGAAGCGAGACGATAGATCTTGATGATAATTCATTTGTAGTCGACATATCAGATGCTCTAAGCGAACGTGATAAGGTCAAATTCACAGTCCATACAAAGGTTTGTGTCGCATTATTTTTCGATAGATTCAGATTGTGCTGAATCATTACGAATCTTTGCAGACAACATTACCGGAGTTCAAGAAAAATGAGTTCTCCGTTGTCCGACAGCATCAAGAATTCATTTGGTTGCACAACAGTCTCGTCGATAATGAAGAATATGCTGGTTATATCATACCACCGGCTCCTCCTAGGCCTGATTTTGATGCTAGCCGTGAGAAGTTACAAAAACTAAGTGAAGGTGAAGGTATGATGACCAAAGAAGAATTCACCAAAATGAAACAAGAATTGGAGGCTGAATATTTGGCAACATTCAAGAAGACTGTAGCTATGCATGAAGTTTTCTTACAGCGTCTAGCAAATCATCCATTCTTCCGTAATGATGCAAATTTTAGAATATTTCTAGAATATGAAAATGATGTAGGGCCAGAAAAATTGAGCTTTTTTTATTCAATTCTCTAACTTTTTTCTGCCTTTTTCGATCTCAGTTAAGCGTTAGAGGAAAAAATAAAAGAGAACTTTTGGTCGGATTGTTCTCAAATATTCGCAATTCAACCGATGGTCTAGTGCTTAACACCACGCAAAAAGACATCGATGAGTTTTTCGAAGGACAAAAAGTCCAATTATCAGATTATTATAACAATATCAAAACACAGACCACAAGAGCGGATGCAATGGTTAAAGCTCACAAAGGCAAATACAATCTATCTTGAACCATCTCACATTATCTAATCGAGTTTTTGTTTGTAGCTGTTGCCGACTCCTATATCAAAATCGTCACTCCGTTAGTTCAAATCGCTAACTCCAATGAATGCACTCCAGACCCAGAGATGTCTAAATTTTTCTTGAAAATATCTGATCTATTGGAGAAACTTCGAAAGATAGAGAATCGAGTCGCTTCCGATGAAGATCTTAAACTATCAGATCTCTATCGATACTATATGCGGGATACAGCTGCAGCAAAAGAGTTGCTCAATCGTAGACTTCGTTGTTTAGCAAACTACGAAAATGCTAATAGAAATTTGGAGCGAGCTAGAGCTCGAAACAAAGATGTTCATCAAGCTGAAAATCTTCAACAACAAGCTTGTGAGAAATTCGAGCAAATATCGAAAGTTGCTAAACAAGGTATATTGAGCCTTTTTAAAAACTGATCATCCGATTAATTCCGATGCAATTTGATAGAGTTGATTGATTTCAAAAAACGTCAAGTGACTGCATTCAAAAAATATCTAGTAGAGTTGACTGATCTTGAAATCAAACACGCAAAGGTTTGTTTGAACAAATTACAAGATTCTAGATTAATTGATCAGCCCTTATGTTAATTTTCAAATAGTCACAAGTTCAATTGTTACGGAAATGTTTGTCATCACTTAATGAAGAGAACTCTAATTGAAGCGAATTCAGAATAAAATTCCACTATTTTTGACCAATCGATTGAAATACTGGGGCTATGAAACAAAGCTCAAAAAAATCTGTTCCAGAATTAAGAACTGTCGGAAGCGGAAACAAAGAAAAATCCATGAATATTTACGCTTTTCTAAAGATTTTATCAGAATTTTTCGTTTTTTTCAAAGCAATCAATACTACGCGCTCTCAATCTCAAATTGAATCAATTTTTTTAAAGAATTATTTTTACTGTTCCTCAATGTTTTCTCAAATCAAAAATGAAACATTGTAAGTCAATCGATATTATTACGAGATATGATAAGAAAATTTAATTAAAGTTCACTGCGATCGTATAGAATCGTTTTTTTATCAAAAAATTAACATTGAACAGAATATTCTTGAAGTAACAGAGTTTATGAATCGGTGAGAATTCCGATTGAATTTTTTTTTCGATTCTTCGAAAAAAATCACCTGATCGATCATTAGATTCTGGAATCCTATTCTCTTTTCTCATCGAAAAATATGAATGCGTAAACCAACTTCGCTGCAAACTTGAACATTTTTGTCCATACTCTGCTGATCTCATTTAAAATTGTTGCAATTAATCAAGTGAATCATTGAGAAATAGATTTTAAAAATAATTCCGATCCTTGCAATTCATTCAATTTCAAGAGAAAGAGATGTTAGAAAGCGATTAAGATTCGCTCTTTTTAATGTGTTGATGTGTGATGATGATCTTACACTTCATAATTGACAGAATATTAAAATTAAACAGAAACTAGCTATAGTAGAGAATCAATTTGGCAAATCTCATTAATTTGAAAATTGTGATTGATTGTTGAAATGTCGTTACAATTTTTTTCTTAGTCAAGAATTACAATCTATGGTTTGATTGTTCATTTTTCTAAATAAAGTAAATGTAGGAAAAATTTCTTTCAAACAATTTTTTTTCAATGCGATTTTATCGCTCATAAATTCTTTGAAAAGGGGGCTAATTCTACAACGCTCTATATTCTCAAAGATCTAGGATAAAGATTTTGATTATATTAAAATTCTTAAGATTAGAATAGATTAAAAACAATAAACCGCATTTGGAAGATTATTTGTGGAGGATGTAGAGATTTGATTCTCTCGATTTGAATAGAAAAAATTCAATAGTTTTAAATTAAAATTTCAAATCCATTTCTTTCTTCATCGCTTCATGATGATCAATCTATGATCTTAAAAACTGTCAACTTCATCTCAACTGACGCCCACACGATTTGCCCACCCTAAATAGAAACCTCGATGCTCAAGGAACATCAACTTATAGTCTGTTTGCCTCAAAAGATATCCAAATTTTTATCCAGCGTCCATTTTGTGGCCATTTATTTCTTAGCATTGCTTTTCTTAGAGCTTCTAGCGATTCATCGCTAATTCATCGACTACATTATTATCATCATTATCTGGATCATTGAAAAGTATTTGAATTCAACTTGAATTCTCCTTACATACTTTCTCCGTCTCCTTTAGCTTCTTAGCTAACGTTCTAGAAATAGCTTCATTCTATCATCGAAAAACTCAATGAATCTTAAACTAAAAATATCAATGAATTAAGAAGAACAAAAGCAAATTTTTGGAATTTTTCTATCTTCTTGAACAATCACATTCGAGGAGTAAGAAAGTTACAAAGAATTAGAAAAAACTGAAGAATTCACATCCATACTTTCGGCGTTAAAGATAATCATCAAACAGAGAATCTTTGGAGAAAGAAACCGAAAACTTCGAACGAAAGAGAGAATAAATTCCTAAAAATAGAGTTTCGAAGAGAGGAAATGGAGAGAAAAATGGCATAAAATTATTGAATTAGATGTTTCAGATGTAAAAATTGATTATTTCTCAACAGAATTGTGTCCCACATTTTATCTCTGTGTTTGTGTCGATGAATTTTTCTCTCGAAACGATCGAAACCAAATTATGTCATGGTGATTGATCAACTTCACACTTCATCATCTTCAACAATGTAGCCTCACATTGATATCTTAATGTGTTCAATCATTGTTCTCGAATTCCTATCTGAATGTATGATTTCAATCTGAAGTCAGAATTTCTTCTCGATATTCTCGATAAATCATGAATCGATCAAATCATCTTAAAGAGATCTAATTCATCAAAAATAATTGGATCATTGAAACATTGAGAGAAAAAATGTCAAAACTATCATTGATTAATGTGAATTCTTTCAAATTTGTTGTAATCATTCCGGCTGCGGGCTCCAGTGAACGTATGAGATCATCATCATTCTCTTTGTCCTCATCATCACTTTCTAATCAAAATGGACCATTGAATAAGAATCCAGTTTTTCGTCGCCAACAAGTACTTCCAAAACAATATCAGATTGCTTGCAGTAAACCTTTGATCTATCACACTGTCTCATCGTTTCTTCGGTAAGAATCTGATTTTGTTTAGATTGAGAATTTGAATCGAACCATTATTTGTTCTCATCGAAAAGTTTAAAATGGATCGATTACATCATCGTTTTGGCATCGCCAGAATTGTTAAAAAAAATGGATGAACTTCTATCGTCACTAGCTAAACAGCAACAGAAACGTTTCGAATGCATCGCTGGCGGAACAACAAGACATCGAACAATCAAAATCGGATTGGAACATATTGAACAGAAAAAGCTTCAACCCGATTACATCATAGTACATGATGGTGCTAGACCATTGATCGATGAACGAAACCTTCAAGAACTTCTTACGGAATGCTATCAACATGGCGCCGCTGGTTTCTGTTGCGATCTAACCTCGACGATCATATCGGTTCACAAGGATACCTCAACATTGAATGAAGTTCTTGATCGTTCTAAATATCTAGCAAGCGAAACACCGCAAGCTTTTCGTTCGAATCTGATTTTGGATGCATATCGTAAATGTACTGATGATGATCTTGATTATAACACTGAGTGTTTGGATCTGGTGAAACGTTACACAAAATTTGATGCCAAATTGCTTCCTGTCGATCCGAATCTTTATTTCAAAGTAACCTATCGGAAAGATCTTTTCGCTGCCGACAACATCCTCAAAGAGCATCGTAACATTCTTCTACATTGTGATTTCGATTGCGATAAACCATTCATCAATTACAAATTCATCAAACAATTGAAAGATGATCTTGTTGCGAATTTTGCTGATGTAAGTTTTCGAAGAGAATCAATATTTCGGTTTTACATTTTTTTTCTTTTTTGTTGATTTTCTTCTTTTTTTCCTTCTAGGTGAAATATTTCAGCGACTCGGTTAAGATCAAAAATCTTGTCCAACATTCACCTGGTACCGTTCATGTTCTATTACATTATTGTGAACATTGGCATATCGTTTTGGAACAAAATCTAGCCGCCTACGAGCATCTAGTCTATATTGTTGTGAACAGCGATAAAGACAATGTCGAATTGACTAATGGAGCATCATCAAGTCTACTGAAATGGTCTAAATCAGTGATCTCAAAGGAGATCAAAAATTTCTATCTCATTTTCACTCATGCCAAGGTTCACCATCATTAGTTCACTGATTCAGAATTTTCGCTTATTTGGATATTTTTTTTTCTATTCTCCACCAGAATCTAGATCAAGAAAGTTTACGGATACGAAATATTGTGGTCTATTTGAGCAAAGAATTGCCGGTTGAAGTTTCTGGACAAACTTTTTTCATCTAATCACTTCTGAAATTTGATAAATTAACATTCCTCTCATCTTACATCTCAACGGTCTCTACTTGGCAAACGGTCTCGATTTATAGATCCAAGATTTATAGAATAATCGCCAAACAATTATTTGTAACAATTTTATTTTTTTTTCATTGATGAAAAAATAAATAAATAAATATTGAACAATTTTTTTTTCTTATAAATTTCCATAATAACTAATATTTGTTTGTGACTAATAATAATAGAGAAAGAGAGAAATTGGAATACACAGACATTGACAGATTAATCTTTTTCTCTTTCATCGCCACCATTTATGATTTGTATTGTGGAGATGAATCTTCGATCGGATCGAAGAGATTCGGATTTGAAAGAAAAAAAAGGAGGAAAAACGCATCAAAGTAGAATGAATGAAAGATGAATCGAACAAGCGGATGTTGGTTGCCTAGAATATTTCGACCAACAGCAACAAATAGAAGATAAGAGAAAAGAAATTTTAGTGAATAAATGATTGAATACTGTTTCAGATTGTTTCGATTCTGATAGTTCCAAATTTAGGAAACAGAATAGAAAATAATGGCGATTCAGGAAGTCAGTCAAAGGGAAGTGATCGTTGAGAGCTAAGCTAATTCGCAAATCTTCAAAAAAAGATGAAGTGAAATCGAAAATGAAACGATAAAATTTTGCTTGAATTTCTCGATACGTTGCTTGATACGTTCAAGATCATTGATTCTGATCATCGACATCTCGATTGTGATGTGAATCAACTGTAACGATAATGTTATTGCAATCATTGTTTCGATTAGAATTGATCAAAGAGTTTTTCGATTTGAGCATCTCTTCAAGCTCAACTAGCTGTCCCATAAAATTTAGATTTGGTGATATGATTGGACGTCTAGATTTCACATAGGTATACGCATCCGATAGTGTCATATAAAGATGTCGCATAATGTAGGCGATCGTAATCGTAGCTGATCGTGAGATGCCAGCTTGACAGTGTACCAAAACTCTTTGACCTTTTTGACGAGCTTCATCTGTTTTCGAAAAAAAAAAATTGAATAAAAATGAAAATGAGATTAGTTAGATTCAATTCAATAAGTTCATTGAATTCAAAATGAACTGAATGAAACGGTAACGGAAAGAGATGATAAGTCGTCGAGTTGAAAGAGTCAAGAGAAGAGACCTAGTTTTTCAAATGGAAAACTTTCGATTAGAAGTTTCGCTTTCAACAGAATCTAAAATCGCATCATAGATATCTTTGTTTTTGGATGATTGAACTATTTATTTTTGTTTCATTCACTAGAATGTTTTATTTTTATTCTCGCTTCGATTAGAAAGTATCTACAAATGGATTGACCCTTTCTAGTTTTGAAATTTTTAATTCTCTGAATCGATTCCCATAGGATAATTTTGTCGTCCATTTGTTTGTTTTGAATGTTTTGTGAGGGCCATTTTGTTGATTGGTTAAAATTCTATTTGAATCCGTATCGAAACAAAAAATTCGAAAAAGAACTGGTAGTTTCACACTTGGACTATAGTTAGATATGATCGGTGAAGAAGGGCCTCTCTCTTCCTTTCTAGGGATTCATTTGGAGTGTTTTCTATGAGAATCCAAAACAACACTTTACTCTTTCAAGCGTAGAGAACAGTAGAGCGAGAATGAATCAATTAAACTGGATCAAGTGATTATCAATTCAATAATTAAGTTCTTGAGTATTTAATTATAGTTTTCATCAGAGAATATTCTCGAGAGCGAATTGAAGAGAAAGATGAAAAAGTTCAAAATGATTTAATATGCGTTGCGAAAGTGAATAATTCTAACGGGAACCGTAAAAATAAGCAAGCTGTTACACAACGAGAGGGTCTAGGATTTTTTTTTTTTAATTCTCACTCTCCATCTAGCATCTATTCGGAATAGGATTGATTTCAAATGAATGCACCATACACCATCTACCATACGATTGAATGATAGCATCACAATAGTTAATGTTCGCTACAGTAAATAATAGAGTCTAGAAAATTAATCGTATTAGTATTGGAATTCGAAGGTATCATTTGTTTCAATCCATAATCAATCTAGACAATATCTATGAAGCTTATGGTAGAAATCGAATTTGATATCGAAATGATTATATAGCTCGCAACATCTCGATGATCTAGATTATAGAAATGATTTCGGAATGATCAACAACAACAACAATCTGCCAATAACATCTGTCACTTGGTTAGATTTCAATTTTGAATAAAATGGTCATCATCATCATCATCATCATCATTAGGATCGCATTCAAAAACAGTTAGAAGGACCAGCTAAATTATTAAAAAAAACAAAGATAGCATAAGAGCTGCTATAATTTATTGATGAATCGAGATTGATTGCTTCTGGTAGAAGATCATCATCTAACTCATAACGATAACAGATAACATAGCTAGAACATAAGATTTAATTGAATCATTAGGAAAAAAATTTTTTTTTCTTATCTCTTCGCTAGAAAGCTATTGTGAATGATGGATTTATGTTAGTGTTTCCACAATTAGCTAAATGATTTCGGTGTCTAACATCAAAGCAATCAATTTTCGGTACAAAATATTCTTCTCACATTTTTTTTTTTAATCAAAAACAGTTTGATTATGGGAAGATCAAACACCCCATTGAAATGATCTAATAGACTAGAATAGATAGACTAGAAATGTTCACCGGATTGTCTCTTCATCAGTTCACTATTCAAAATCACGCGATTTAAACATTTTTGGATTCATTTGGATAATTCATTTGGATTCTCTTCTCTCTCTCTCTCTTCCGCTATCCATCAATCTGTTTTTATGACTCATCATCGCGATTAGTTTGTATTTGTCAAAAAAAAAAATTTCTCACAAACAGAGGGTAGAATCTAGTATATCGTAGCATAGTGTGGATATATGAAATTGTATACATATCCAGAGGCCTAAAATCTTCAAATCAGGCTGAAGAGAAAACGATACCCTGGTCCGACCGCAATGAGTCACCGTCTATTTGAAGATTAAACATTGAGAGTTATTCGATCCATTTCGTTTTCGCTCCAGAATTTGATTCAAATAGATCGAATGACAAAAACTTAAAAGCATTGGACAATGATGATGCTGCTGTTGGAATAAAGAGACACATCCCCCAATCTATACATTTTGTTTCCGATTGAAATCAATCTAATGCTAGAAAACGAAATCTTTTTTTTCTATATTTAATAAATCACAACGATAGCTAGGACCTTCGATAAATCTATCGTTTATTGTGTTTGCGTATTTGATTCTTGAGTGAGAAATCAAACATAAACAGAGAGAGAGAGAGAGAGAGAAGGAGAGAGAGAAAAAAAAGGATCCAGATCATTGAGAGCAGATGGAAAAATGAGAATGGAGCACGTGCAACATATCCAACATGTGTGAGGATCTTTTTTGCGCTTTGCTTAGCTAAGCTTAGCTAGGGTTTCCAGCAAGGCCTTTCAAGCTTTTCCTTTCTCTATTGAAAACAGTATATCCTCGCTGACTGGCGGATACGGTGAGTCATCTAGATCGAAGAACAAACACTGAGACAATCGAATCGATGTAGCGCACAACTAGCGGATGAATCGATTAAAAAAACTTTCAAACAAACGGAGAATCGAACGCTCTGTAAGCTTTTCGAAGCATAACATATGAGGTTAGTTGCCCAATCTGCGGTCAACATTTACCAATCTAGGATTAGAATTTCCGAAAATCGAATGGATCGACAGAGAGCAAGCGAATCTCACAAAACAAAAATGAATTGCATGATTGATCTTTGACCGAATATATGACCGTTAGTCATTTGAGGATATAAACATGGTCACAGGTCACGGTTCACAAATGGAACCAACAAGGATCATCGAAAACTTTCATACAAAGCTATCATTAAAACTGTTTGATTCGAACTGATTGATTCATTCGATCGATTAACTTTAAAGCTTAGACAATAAATCAATTAGACATAAAAAAAATTCTCACCGATAAACTGAAAAGCTTCTTCAAAGTATTGCTTGAGATTTTGTTGATAAGTATCAGAGGCCGGTAACCATTTATAGAGACGATTGTGATGATCTCGTTGCGTTTGATTATCACAGATTAATTGGTTTTGATCTTTTCTTTTTGCGAAATCTTCCGTTGATTTCACGATTGAATCATCATCAACATCATCATCGTTAGCTTTGCAATTGATAGATAATTTGACTGTTTCGATTGGTCCAACATCGTTATGACTAGATTCATTCGATTCAATTGTTCCATCGATATTCATTTTCGTTGAGACTAGTCTCTGTTGTTCTGTTGGCTGTTGCGAAGTGACATTCAACACATATGAAATGGATAATTCATTCAAACGCTTCTCATCGCTTGCATCACGCTCGTTACCTAGATATAGAAAAGGCAGTATAGGTGTGGCACTAGAATCCATCACCGATCGATCATCATCATTGAAATCGACATTATTGTTAGTATCATAACGTTGATGATGATGATGATGATTTCTCATAGAACAATCAAAATTAAATGTATTGCCATCCGAATTAGGATCTGGCCAACATTCGGCTCGTTTCGAACTAAACAAATATGAAGGGGATATGATTGATGACATCGATGATGTCGAAGATGATGAATTTGAAGATTTTGGTAAATCCATTGATGAAGATGAATACGATGATGATGAAGAAATCGAAAAGGTCAACATACTGCCACAAGAATTGGCTGAATTCAATAATGAACACGGTTGAGTTTGATTATCGCCAGTCAAAATCGGTGCGCTTGAAGGATTACTATTGTAATCTTGTATATCTAAACGAAATTGCGGAATCGCTCTAGGTCGAGTGCCTTTGCAAGGTGAAGGCTAATAGAACAGAGAAGATAAAAAAGAACAAAAAAATTTTTATGAGAAACAAAAAAAAAAAAAAAAAAGAAAAAAGCGATAATATTTACAGGTTTCTGAGAAAGATTCTGACGATCAAATTTATGTAACTGTGATGAAGGTGATAATCTCTCTGAATTATTCACAGGACTAGATTGCATTTGATTGACCATCGAGGAGTAATCAACCGATTGTTGGGATGATTTTTTGTTAGCCGCTATTGAATAATGGTTCGCTGCTGAGATATCTAATTTTGGTCTACGTTGTTGTCGTCGATGCACGATGCTTTGATGATGTACACCAGGACCATTGACTCTTGTATTGTAACTATTCGTTATCGATGCGCTACGAGGTGATGATGGTAAATCAAGAAGGAGATCAGATTCATTCGAAGAGTTCGATGATTGTGATGAGGTAGAGAGATGCAATTCAGCAGTACTAGAATCATCGACATTCATTGTAGATGATCCGTTCGGCAATGAATTAATTAGATTATTTAGATGATGGGTCGTTTGTGGACCACCAGAATCGATGCTAACCATTGCGATAGCAGTCATTTTTGATTGATGAAGAGCAAGAGAGACAGAGAGAGACAGAGTGGATAAAATTCAATATTCTGCGAATCAAATTAAAAAAAAAAATGACTGATTAGTTAAACGTTGATTCATTCACATGATCATAGAACAAAAATTAGAACAACGAGAAAAAAAAAGAATAATATTTTCGCCTCCAGGTTCAATATAATTAAGACCGTAAACTCTAGGGTCAAGCTTACTAAATCTTCTAGCTTTCTGGTTCTCAAATGAAATATGCACCAACTGTAACGGCTATATTATATCGAAGTCAAATACAGAATACAAAGAGAGAGAGAGAGAGAGAGAGGAAGAGAAAGGGGACAATCGAAACGCTTAGGGCAATGGACAAAGATAATCTTTGCGATGAGACATTAAAAAAAACGTTGTAATTCATCAAGTGAAAATACAAGTGAAATAAAAAAACATTTTCTCTTTCGCTTGTACGCTATCTTCGCAAAACAAATCGCAACATTCGATGGATGAATCATTTTGATGAAAATTTCTTTGTTCCAAAGAAATCAAACTAGCTGATAGCATCGAAGTAGTAGATCGTGGAGTATTTGGGATTGTATTCTTACGAGATTCGAATGAAGAAAAAAAAAAATCTAATCTCGAGAGCGATGCAAATGCGAATTGTTGGGGGATAATATTTGGACAAACCGAACGATGATGATGGTGATGGCGGTCGGCGATGGTCGTTCTCGTCGTCGATGGTGATGGTTGTGAGATCAAATGGAATGAGAACAGAAACATAGAACATATAGATCCGAAATGCTTTTGGCGATAGATCAATTTTAAAGATTTTCCGTTCCTCGATTCGTGTATCCAATGATCTCGAGAGGTGTGTGTGTGTGTGTTTGCGTGAAGACAAAATCAATAATGACTAATGCAAAACAATCGTACGATCATACAAGCAACAATCACCACCCTCTCTCTCTCTGTTGTCCTCGAAACAATTCGAAATTAAAGCGGAAAAAAAAGACGAGGATATTTTAGTTGTTGTTTTTTTTTACCAAAAGTAGTTCTAAATTTTCATCATCCTCAAAATGACGACGACACTGATGATGATGAAATGATTCCGATCGAATTGAAATAAACGATAATTGTTTAGAGATGAGATCATTGGTGAAGAATTCAGTGGTATTTAAATTTTCTCTCTCTCTCTCTCTCTGTCCCACCACTCTGACCATCTTCAACGGCGACGATTATTGTGCTGTGAAAAACAAAAGGTATCTAATATCTTAGATGAGTAATCTATCGGCTCGAAATGGAACCCTACGTTTTTTTTTCTCAAACTCTTAAGTCTAGACTAAATTAATTGGAATTAAGGGCGTTTCTGGGCGAACTCGCTAGGATAAAAGATTTGAAAAAAAAAATTTATCTTTCGAGTTGAGAAAAAAAATCAAAATAAGAGAAAAAAACATCAAGAGCAAACACAGACAATAGAACAAACACAAAATAGAATCGAGATAAAAAGTTGAGACTTTGGATTGCAATCGAACAAGGAACAAGTTCACATTGAATTATATCAAACTAAACAAAAACATCACAGACCTAATCCATTTGAATGGTTCGATTCGAATGGAATCTTAAGTTTGAAGCACCGGAAAAAAAATCGATGCGATCTAAAGAATTTTTCAGCTTCGAAGATTTTGGTTTGAAGCACCACCAGCACTTAGGTCTATCACGGTGACTAGTAGTTTCCTATACGAGAGATGACTAAGTCTTTGTCGCCAAACAGCACAAAAATCAATGAAGACAAAACAATCACTAAGGTTAATCGTCTTATTGGTTTTGGTTCAATCTCTTTTTTCTCTCTCTCTCTCTCTCTCTCTCTCTCTCTCTCTCTCTCTCTCGCTGTCTCTTCGTTCACTTTGGTCTGACTCATAAATAAATGGTGGTAGAGATTGTAGCATATTCTACGACAATGATATATCAAGGTGTTTTTTTTTATTTTTATTTTATTTTATTTTTTTTTTTTTTGTGGCTCTCAATACAATTTTCTCTCTCGGTCTCTCTCATCAGCTCATCTCTCGATGACTAAGAATCGATGAAGAATGAAAAACAGAGCAAAGAATATTCCAGTTTATGTGAAGATATTCATTGGATCTATTCTCTCTCTCTCTTACTCTTTATATATACGATTTATCTGAACTTTGCAAAAATTTCCTAAGAATCCATAGTGGCGTAGGTGCCCTATCAGAAATTTATTTTTTCTCTATAGTATTCTGTACAAATTCTTTAGGGATCAATTCTAATTCATCTTGCTGATGAGCTTCTGATTCTTTTCCGATTCTATGATCGAAGAGAATCGGGTCCGGTATTCGAAGTCCGGGCGTCACATCAATTCATTCACTCATAAAATTCTCTTTTCTTTATCGCATATAGAAAAGAAATAGTGTGAAAGAGAAATGGATAGAAAAAGAGAACAGAGAGAGAGAGAAAGGGAGAGAAAATACCTTTGGAACGAAACCATAGAGATAGAGAAGAAAACAAAGAATAGAAGAAAATCGCATGCTCCGAATTCGTTCCAAGATAACATTCCATTGAGAATCGATATATATATAAATTTGCTAGGCTCATAGAAAGTTTAGGCCATAGAAATATCCTAGAGAACATTTATTGGGACAAAACTAAACGATAGGAAAACATTCTATTCTGGATTAAAATGAATCCATTCGAATTGGATTTGGCGTCTATTGAGCAGCAGCTACCAAAACGATCTAAAGTAGAGAGAGAGAAAAACGAGAGTGACTGACGCCTGAAAACTCTATTCGATCTAGATTGTATCATTAAACTTTTTCCCTAGGATGACTCATCGAATCATTCCAGATACTAGCATTGAATGGAATATCAAATGTTCCAGACAATAACCTTGATGATTATGATGATGATGATGATGATGATGATGAAGATCTAGATGAAAAAAATTTTCGTTTCCCAAGAATCGCTAACAAAGAAATGCAAGCAAGGCGTCAAATTTGTATAACTCAAATGCATAGTATTAATTTATTTTGCTCAAAAAAAAATAAGACTAGATTTTCTTTTCGAAAGAAATTTGATCGCAAAACAAAGAATGAAACAAATTTATCTAGGATTGTTTGATCTAGGACCAACAAAATCGTAATAGAGCAAAAAAAAAAAAAGTAAGAACACGTGGCGCAAAAAGCCAGAGATAATCTCAAACAAAGAGACCGGAGAAAACGAAAAAAAAAATGAAACTTCATCAAAATTGAACCAAATGAATGATGAGTTTCCGGGCTAATCTGCTTTGTTTGTTACAGATTTTGTTTAAAAGTGTTGGTTTCAAACTAAGAAATCGACGAAAACATCGAAAATCATTCCCGAAAAAAAGTTCCAGAGTTAGGTTAGGTCTAGATCTAAGTATCATCGATCTAAACAAAATCAATCGGATCAAATTTCAATACCTTTGAAACAAAAGAACCTTTTTTTTTTGGACAACCAAACAACATTACATCGCACAATGACACAATTAATCATAATTATATTGGATGTTTGTATAGATTTCTCTTTCAAATCAGATTGGATTTGTTTTTTTTTCTCCTATCCCAGAGTTTCTAGAGTGGTATGGAGGTTAGAAGAAATAAGCTAGAAGATATCGATTCCCAGATACGATTTTCGATTGTACCTAGCTCGAATAAGAGAACGAACAGACGTTTGCTTTTGAAGAGTAGGACCGATTATGATTCACAGGGTCAAGAGGGAACTTTTTTATTCTTTTTTTTTTTTTTTTTGTTTCTTTCGAAGAAACTAAAGGCGGATGAGAAAAATAAATAAATCTATTACGTAATACTTTTTAGCTTTCGATTTGTTTGAATTTAAAAATAGATTCGTTCTCTATTGTGATGGTTTTGTGAACATCTTAATAGCGAAACACACATAAGCTAATTGAAAGCTATAGAAAATAGCTTAGTTTGAAAGCTTTCTCTCTAGCGACACAGTTAATTTATCCAAATTATTTTCGTCACTCATATGTCACTCTAGGAATTAAATTTAGAAAACAAAAAACTTCAAAAAGCAAAAGATCCTAAAACAGAAATGAAAAAAATGTTCTCTTTTTTGTTGTTGTTGCTGTTGTTAGTGTTGTTGAAGATCAAGATCATCAAGATCATCATCATCATCATCGTCGGCGTCGTCATCATCACCAATCGTCTTGGTTTGTTTTGTAAAGATTGGTATCCTTGAAGCGCATCATCAAAAAAAAAAAAAAAAAACATCAGTAGGGTATCCAAAGGGATTGGAAGAAACAAGGGAAGTGCTAGAAATACCATCACATAGCCATAGAACAAAAGAAAGTGAAACAAATACAATAAACAAGGCTAAATTGTTTCAGAGAATGAGTCATTGTATTCATTGTCTTTATTACTTCGTTGTTGTTGAAGACATCAACGGTAGATTCGAATTCGAATAGAATTCCTTATCCAAATGTGAACAATTAGAACAAAAAAAAAAAAAACAAATCCTAATGAGTAATTTCTTTTCTCGGTCTCAAAATGGTCTATAATCTTCGTCCAAGAATGTTGGCTCGAAGTGGCTAAAAAAAAAAAAATAAAAATAAACATTCAAAAGTAATGAATAATGAAGCGATTAATAAATTATAAGCAAGAAGTGATAATTGTCTCTTGCAATTATTCAATCCATATTATTCATTGAATTTGAATACCGAAAATTTTTTTTTTTTTTTCAAACAATGATGATCTTCAATTATCGAATCTATTTGAAGAATCATTCGAAAGTGAATGGTGAATTCATCATTCCAAGAGAATGTTATAAATATAGGTTTGATCGATTGAATCATCTCCCTCTTCAATGCTTTTTCCCTTTCTCTCTCTCTCTCTCTCTCTCTCTCTCTCTCTCTCTATTAAGTAATAGTTTGTTTCAAAAGCAATGAACAGTTTAATCAACTTAAAAGGGTAGATTGAATGTTTGTGATGATTGAATGAATTTACGAGATGATGATGATGATGATGATGATGACGAAGAAGCAGCCTCTACATCCACACACACACACACACACACAATACCTTTTTAGATCGAAGCAAAAATTCTCAAAATTAGATTTCTTTCTCTAGATGACTCAGATTAAAAATTTGGATTGAATTTTTTCGAATGCATAACACAATAATTTGCAATGCATTACAATTAATCGGTGACAATCGACAATACAGTTGCAGAGATAGAAGATGAAAGAGAGGGGACAGAGAAACCACAACTGAATAAGAGATCATCGAGAGCAAGAGAGAGAGAGAGAGAGAGAGAGAGAGAGAGAGAGAGAGAGAGAGCTTCAAATATGATTATAGACAGCAAGGAACAAAGGGACTTAGTAAGAAAACAACAGCACCATCATCATCATCATCATCGACGGCAACTAACCTAACATCCGGACTGTCCGATGATTGTTGCGAATGAATGAATCATCTTCATTTTCGCAAAGAAATACGACCAAGAGGAAGAGAGAGAAGAAGATGGAGAAAAATATAATATTTTTGATGGAAAACAAAATGAAAATTTGATAACGAAATAAAAAACGTATAGACAGGAAATTGATATCGAGAAAAATATTTGGATTTCTCGCAATACTCGAGCAATGAGAATGTGAAAAACCTTATTATCGTCAGTATTATTAGTCATATTAGTATTACAATGTTGAATTTTGATGTCGGCGGTATTGGTGGTGGTAAAACATACACACACACACGCGGAGACCAAAACGGAAATCAAATTGTTTGCTCTTAAATGATGTTAGCGAGAGAGAGAGAGAGAGAGGGGACATCGAATAATGCTGTTGTTGAGATTGAATAGATTAAACTTGAAAGAATAATACAATTCATTTGGTTTACAAGGAATATAGCAGAGATGGAGAAAGATTTGGTTGAATATTTTGGTGCGAAATGAATGAATGAATGAATGAAACGAAAAATGAGAAGAAAAAAGAAATAAACAAACAGGAACATGTATGGGTATCCAACCAGAAATTGGAGAAAAATGAGAGGAGAAACAAAAAAAGAAAAAACCAAAACTATTCCCCTATCCATCCAATGAGAGAGGAAAAAGACAACAAACAAAAACCCAAAAAAAAACAATTCTATAAACTAAATGCTATTATACACAAAAGAAGGAAGGAAGTGACGGATGTAGAGAGAGAGAGAGAGAGAGAGAGAGAGAGAGAGAGAGAGAGAGAGAGAGTGAATCAATTTCAAGGACCTTACATCATCATCTTAATTTAGTTATTCATTCGATAAATGGAGATTCGTATCGTGAAAAATGGGTGGGGGGACTTAGTTAGAATCTTGAAATTCTAATCAAAGTGAGAGAAACCAATAGTCGGTTCGATTATAGAGGGGGAAGCTAAGTACAAATCTAACTTAGAATCGGTGTATTGATTGATTTCGATAATCATTCGAGGTAAGATGGAATCAATTCGCAATCAAAATATCTGATTAATTTTAACAATCAAACGAAAGAAAATATTTCTCGAATGATAGGAGAAAAATACCTATCGAATTAGTATTTTATAGTTTTAAATTAATAATGTTTCTCGAAATTCAATGACTTATATAGGAAAATACAAGTATTAATCCAATATAATCGAATTACGTAGTTATGACCGTTTTTACTCTAACATCTCCCCCCTTTGAAGAAAAACCTTACATTTCGAAACATGTACATCCATCAATTTGCCATCTCTATCAATTCTGACTATAGTGTCAGATATCTGTTCTTGTACTGTGAATGGTCCCTCGTAGATTGGATCAAGCTTCTGACGATTCAGTCTGTTCTTTATTTCAACGAATATTTCATCTCCTGGTTTGAAATTCAACCGGTAACGATTTTTATCAAAAATTTTCTTCGAGTATTCGTGTGCAGTAGATGAATTTTCAAAAGCGATTCTTCTGTTTTGATCTAGAGACTCATTTTGATAATAGTTTTCAGGATCATGACCATATAACAAGTACTCAGGAGGAAACTTTGTGATGGTGTGAATTGTTCGATTATATTCTTGAAGACATGAATCCAATAGAGTGACCCAAGCTTTTCCCGGAAATTCATAGACTTTCTGACGCATTCGATTAACTATGGTCTGATTCAATCGTTCTACCATTCCGTTTGTAGATGGATGATTGATAGGAATGAATGTTATAGCTATGTTTTTCTTTCGCAAAAATCTTTTGAACTCCGCACTCTTCACTGATGGATACTGATCTGCTACTATTAATTTCGGAGTTTGCTGACATAATACTTTGTTGATTAGATTAATCATATCTTTACAATTTCGAGTTTTCGATGGCAAAGCCCAAGCAAACCTCGAGAAAGCGTCTACAGCCAAGTGCAAAAAACGTTTGTTTGAATTGAGGTTTCCGAACCCGCCAATGGTATCGATATGGATGATTTCGAAAGGTCGCGTCGCGGGACCCACAATTCCAAGGAAACCATACTTCCGTCTATTGTGTTTTGTTCTAATGCATACTTCACACTGATCACATACTTGTTGAACTAGATCTGATTTCATTCTGGTTTTATACTGCATATCGAAATGATTAAGGAGTTGCTTTCGTCCTATATGCCCAAGCGACCGGTGAAGATGTTCCAAAACATTTATCGCTTCTTCCTTATCCAACAGTTCACGATCATTATTTGATGATTGGTTGACAACAATTTCATTAACTATTCCGCTTGGACTCGTACAAACTGCTGTTCCATGTCCTGTCAACAAATCTACAATAGGATGTCTAGACAGATAGTCCACTTCATTTTCCGCACCAGGTTTATAATGAAACGTCAGGTTCGGATATTGATTGATTTTACAAGCCCATCTAAATAAACGAGAATTACATCGTCTATTCTTGTGAATACCCAATAACGGCTTGTGGTCGGTGAAAATCTTTATCCTCGAATCAACTATGAGGAAATGCCAATAGTCCAATGCCTCAATTACGGCCAAGCATTCCAATTCCGTTGCCGAATAGTTAGACTGATAATTGGTAAGTTTTCTCGAAAAGTAAGATACAGGATGTTCAAATCCATTATGGTTTTGTTTCAAAATCGCACCTATTCCAACTGAGCTAGCATCGGTATAGATCAACACATCTTTTTTCGGATCAAACAGCTTAAGTACAGGTTTTTCGCTAAGCAATTTCTTGATAGTTTCGAAGGCTTTCTCTTGCTCCGGTCCCCATTCGAACTTGACGTCTTTTTTCGTGAGATTTGTTAACGGGCTTAATAAAGTGGCCCTGTTCTCAATGAAACGATAATAAAAATTGATTTGCCACAAGAATGAACGAAGCTCTTTTAAATTTTTTGGACGATCCGCCTTTAGAAAGGCTTCCACATTGTTATTAAGCGGCTTAATTTGATTGTAGGACAACTCATGACCCAAGTAGATGACGAACTCCTTCATGAACTGACACTTGCTCAACTTCAACTTGATGTTTTCCTCTTTCATCGCCTGCAACACCAGAGACAGATGTTTAAGGTGATCTTGCTTATCTTTCGAAAAAATGATGATATCATCCAAATAGTTATGACAGAATTCAACGAGATTATGTTTCTTTAAAATATTCCAGATCACTCGCTGGAATACCTTTGGTGCATTCTTAAGACCAAACGGCATGACCTTCCATTGGAACTGTTCAAACTTAGTCGTAAAAGCCGTTTTTTCACGATGTTGTGGATGAATTACAACATGATGATATCCCGATGACAAATCTAAAGTCGAGAAAATTTTAGAACCCACCAGTCGTCCTTCAATATCCGAAATTCTAGGCATAGGGAAACTCTCGTTTATAGTGATTTCGTTAAGTTTCCGATAATCAACACAGAATCTCGTTTTCTTCCCATCATCTTTTTTATCAGCTAAGACTACCGGAAAAGCATAAGGCGATGTCGTTTTTTCTATGAGATCTCTTTCCAATAAATCAGCTATATGCTTGTCGATGATTTCCTGATCTTGTATCGAACACGGGTACGGCTTGAGAGCGATTGGTATATCACTGCTTAGGTTGATTTTCAGAGTTTCTGTTGTAATTCGACCAACCTCCTTAGTTTCTGTGAATACAGTTTTGAATTTGGACAGGAGTAACTTTCTCAATTCATCATCAACTGCCTTCTCGGTTAGAATTTTCTCAAAAAGACTTTCGACTTTATTCGAAAAAACACATTCCTTGGAGCCCAAATCCGAATTCTCGAGTAGCTGATAAACAGCATCCGGTAAAACTATAAGATGGAATATAGCCAAAGTTTGAATGCCTAATATTTTCTCACTTGTATCAGGCAAGAGATAAAATTTGATCTTCTGTTTCTCAAAGCCTATCGTAACCTCAATCCACGAAAAATATGTAGCTTGTTTAACATCATTTACAGTCTTGAACGTCAGAGGTTTCTTTAACGTTCTAATTTCCGAACCAAGTTCCTTCGCTAACTTCAGAGGTAAAATATTCACATTTGCTCCCGTGTCTAAAAGGAAACGATATTCATTGCCATCAATTTTGGCAGTGATTTCCAGAGCATTTTGAACTTTTACCTCATATGGCGACGTATCATCCTCGATTATCTCCGGTTCCTGTTCACTTTCTTTTATCTGATTCATCGCTACAACCGATTTGGAAGATTGTTGTTTCATGGAAGCACCACGATTCCAACCACTTCTAAACCTCGGTATCGAACGCGGAAATCTACAATTCGATGCAACATGACCTCGTTTGTTGCAATTATAACAACGAATATCGCGGCTACTCAAGTTGGAATTCCTTAGCCTACTGTCTTGATCACCGTTCTTCAAAATCAACGACTTATCAGGTTTTTCGTTTCCATTAACTGTTCCGGGTTCATAGTTTTCCAAAACTCTATTCCGAATTTCTTTCTGCAACGTTTCCAACTCAGTAGAGTCATGTCTGTTCAATGAACAGAAAATAACAAAATATTCTGGAAGTTTCAGTTTCAAACATTTCAACACGTCCTTCACGAAATTCTCAGGACAATCTTTACTATCCGCGACCATTAGAACAGAATTTATGACCTCAGAAATACGGATAAGATTGGTTGAATCACTCATATTGACCACGGTTTTACATGCGCGAAGTTTTCGCATTATCTCATTTTGAATAGTTTTTCCACAAAACAATTCGTCAACTAGGTAGTTTTTTGCTCTAGTATAGTCCTTTCCTTCGAATACCTTTAACAAATCTACTGTTCGAGAATCCATTTTCCTTAACAAATATTCCAGCTTATCATCATCATCAATATCAGTATTATCCACTTTTTTAGAGAAAAGGGCCCAAAATCTCGGAAAATCAATCGGATTTCCGGAGAACGCTCTCAAATCATCATAACTTTCTTTACAAAATTTCGATGTTTTAGTCATCTCTTTTTCAGATGATAATGGCTGACACTTCTCCTTCTCCTGGATCATTCTTCTGATCTCTGTTATACAACTGGAAGCCTCTTTACGATTGCTCAAATGAGTGACCATCAAACCAGCTTTCTCTTCCGCATCTAACTCCATTTCCATTAACATTTCTAAATTTCTATTAGCTTGCATCGAAATGTTTTTCAAAGACTGCGTAGCACCATCGACATCCACTAACCCCGATTCCAATTCTAATTTAAGCGTAAACAAGGCCGCTATTCCTTGAAGATTCTGAGTTTTAAACACAGCAACTTGATCAATTTCCATTTCTTCAGATAGGCTTTTTTTTTTAAGATCCTACTGACTTATCGAATTAGTATTTTATAGTTTTAAATTAATAATGTTTCTCGAAATTCAATGACTTATATAGGAAAATACAAGTATTAATCCAATATAATCGAATTACGTAGTTATGACCGTTTTTACTCTAACATACCTACGAAGAATAAAATTAGAGGAAGTTAATGAATGATTGAAATGACTCATCCAAACGATTATGGTTTTCATTCAATTCTGATGCTGATAATGATAGTAGTGGAGGTGATGAAGAGAATCACAGAAGATGATTATTAACCTTCTTACATCGAAAAGATTCATCATCTTACTTTCGTAGGCAAACATCAAACAATAGCCGATTAAGAAATTGAAAGAAAAACGAAATAAGAAGCCACTTAAGAAAGGTACTGAAGGAATAATTCATTGAGAGAATAATCCAGGTGTAGAAGTAGTTGCAATAATGAAACGATAAAAATAAAATAAAATAAATTTTTTTTTCTTTTTGCTTCTGTTGAATTCAATCGATCTTCTTTTTTTATTTTCATCACATCTTTACAATCACAACCCCTTTCACAAAGGAAAAGAGAGAAAAATTTTAACTATTTGGAAGCTAAGACTTCATCGAATCAGCATTCTCGAATCTCTCGAACAACAAGGTGTCAATAAACGAGAGAATCGAGAACAAAAATTGAAACTTTAAGGGGAAAAAAATTAATATGTTTGAATTCGAAAACAATCATATTATTTGTTTCCGAATTGTTTCCGATAGCCAAAATCAAACATACACCAAATCTTAGCTGAGTCATCAAAATTCTAATCATTTTACTACAAGAACAAAACTTGCCTCGTAAAACGCAAACCGATTACGGAACGATGGATACAGAGGTAAGAAGGGAGATAGAGAGAGAGAGAGAGAGAATAGGCCAATTATTAAAATTCGAAATAAAAATCTAGAAATGAAAAAAAAAATGTAGGCTTAAATCGATGAGAGTTTTCTCTCATTCCTCATCAAACAAAATGCCTCAAACGGAAATGTAGCCGCTTCAAATAGAAATTGATCCAATTTATTTTTTTTTTTATTTTTTTTTTTCGCCCGTTATTGTTGGTTTCGTTCCGAGATTGAGAAGAAAAAAAAAAAATTAGGACATTTTTGTTGCTCGTTGATACTGTTTGGTTTAATTTTATTCATAAATATGAAAACAAATCAAATCAAAGGTTTAAATTAAAGTTTCAAATTTCTATTCCTTTTTTTTTTTCTTTTCTAAGTTTGACTCCGATCGATCTATATTTGCGAGATGGAAGAGAACTTTGGCATTTCTTTCATTTCATGGCATTTTTTTTCCTCTTTGAACACCACACAAACTAAACTAAGACGTAAGAAAAAGAGAAATTTCCTTAATATCTCGTCAAAGACAAGGTCGATCACACACACACACACACAAGAAAAATAGAGAGAGAGAGAGAGAGAGAGAGAGAGAGAGAGAGAGAGAAGAGAAAATTATTGGGCGCCAATATTGAACTGAAAAAATACAGGTAAGTTAGTAATTGAGGAAGAGAGAGAGAGAGAGAGAGAGAGAGAGAGAGAGACAGGTGAATGAGTCATTCAGTGGTGGAAAAGAAACGAGAAGAAATATTAATCAAAATATCTAGCTGTTAATTATGATCATTTTGGAACGATTTTTTTTTTTTTTTGCTTTAGATACAATCTAACAAAAAGCATTTCACTAGTGTTAGACATCAAAATCGAAATTGATTGTCAAGGAGAATATTTGTCAAGAGAGAACAACTAACTCAAACAAATCTTTCTCTCGTTGCTAGCGGTTTTCGATTTTGGTTCGAAACCCTAGAATATTACGTAATTTGAATTAAAAAAAAAAAAAACTTTCAGAATAACTTACCGGAAAAATTTCGGACCAAAAAAAAAATAGAGAGATTTCGATCGATGCGCTACGAAAGTTTCGTATTTTTGGATACCTCATGAACCAAATCAATTCGTATCGGATTCGGATTTATGTGATATATTTGGCTTCTGATTTATAATAAGATTAATTAATTATCGAACAAACGACCGAACAAATGAATTCAATTGGATTCGATCAGTTTTTCTTTTTCTTTTTTCTTTTTCTCTCTATATTTCGTATGGCTTTTGTATCGAACAAATATGTATCGGTTTGTATCGGTAAGAGGCAAGAGATCATTTGGTATTTGGATTAGTTTTCCAGAGAACCAGAATTCGAATCAAAAAAAAAAAAACAAAAAAATTTAAATCGAAGACGTAGTGGATTTATTAAGATAATCGGTTTGAAACCAGATGAGATTATAATGATTAGCAGTGGTGTAGCAATCGAGATGAAGAGAATGATGATGTCGATGATCAAATGTAGAGCGACAAGAATATTTATTTATTTATTATTATTATTATTATTATTATTTTTTCTTTTTTTTGACAATTCTGGCAATGATGAATGTGACGTATGGTAGGTGTGTAGTATTTTCACACCCCTACATTTCGTTAGACTAACTAGAGGAGAGAATCTGGTAGGAAAAACAAAAACATAATCCTTATCTAAACTAATCCAACAATGGCTACCATAAACGACTAGACGAGAGACAAAAAAATATATTCTGAGATGAAGAATTCCATTCGAATCACATCACCATCATCATTGAGAAGTGTTGATTGTGGTGTGTAGGTGTGACTGATGTCATCTTCGCTCTCGAACGAAACACAAAACGAATTCACAAGCAACAAAGAGTTGATGATGGACGAGACTAGTTAAACGTTTCTCGTTCGTCTCTCTCTCGAACAACGATAGAGGAGCAACAACGATATGCGATTGAAGAATATTATTTTCTGGCAGAATATGGAAGACTAGCAGAATCGTTTGTGTATTCTTTTTCGATGCATTTCAATCGCTCTCCATATGCTTACGCAATGAATTGGAATTAAAAAAAAAAAAAAACAAAATTGATGAAGAAGTATCAAACTATTCAGTATGATGTCATTGATAACCACCACCAGAACATCAACATAAACAACATTTCGGCATTCATTGTCGGCAATTGAATGGATGAGAAAATCGTTCGAAAAGTACCAAGAGATACTTAGTGAAGATAGCAAACTTCTACTGTTGCCGGTGTTGTATTGAATGTAGAATTCTTCAATTATGGTTGTTTTACTTTCTCACACACACCCCTCTGTCTCTCTCTCTCGCTCTTCATCCACATGTTTCGATGATGCTGTTGAGTGATGTGATTAGAGATTGCTACGAGATTTAATCACTCATCAGATCAGATGATCTTCAAGAGTGATGATGGGGGTACATCGACTAGAAGATTAAGAGAAGGTGTTTTTGTTTTTTTTTTTTTTTTTTGGAAATACCAAACCAAAAGTCTATTTTTGACCTTTGGTTCTGGAAAATCAAAATGTCAATATTGAGATGATAATTGATTGAAAATGTAGATTATTTCAAAATATTCTCATCATCATCATCATCACCTTCTAATTGATCTAAGCAAAGTAAATAATCATCATTGCAATCATTGAGTGATGAGTAAATGAAGATATTCTTTGATCGAGAGAGATTTATAATAAATAAAATCCATCAATAAGAAAATCTTTTCGATTTTGGATCAAACGTTTTGATGAACACATCACTTTGATGGATGCGAAACAATCAATGATGATATCAGTGGAGACAAAAACAAGCAGACTAATCTAGAGTGGGAAAGAGAGAGAGAGAGAGAGAGAGGAGAGAGGAGAGAGTGAGGATACAGTTCTCATCGAATAGTTCATTGTTCATTTTCTCCAAGTAGAAATCCAAACAAGAGAGATTGGATGCTAAAACGAAGAGGAGAAAAGATATTAGCAATAGAGAATAGAGGCAATAGGAAGAGCGATAATGCTGTTCATCGTTCTCATCGTTCCTCGATTGCTAGCGGTATGGATTTTCTTCTCAAAAGATTTCTCATAGTGAATCCAACAAAACTGTTCAACAGGTTTGTGACGTAATCATCGCATTCATATCGCTAGTTTTTAAATGAAATTATTATTATTATTATTATTAATACTACACTGCATTAAAGTTAGTCTGATAGAGAGAGAGAGAGAGAGAGAGAGAGAGAGAGAGGCATCACCCCATAATTATCATTGCTGATTAGAATAGTACGATTGTTGATCGAATGACTCATCCATTCATTCACTTGGATCCCCGGTTTGTCTAGTCTCCAAATCTAACGGTACTTGTTTCTCTCTCTTTTTTGTTCGCTTAACAAATCGTTTGAGAAATGCCGCAATCGATGATTGAGTTTGTTGATAGCACTGCGTAATTTTCTTGTTTTCGGTTAGTCATTTCTCTTTGCTCTTTACTTATCTAATATGATCGATTTTGTTGAGCTAGGGTTCGGTCAAATTCGGGTCCCGACCTTGTCCAAATGGATTCCATCCAATCAGAATCGAGATCGAGAGAGATTTTTTTCTACGCTATTAGCTAGCTGAATTCAGTCAACTTAGCTTTGCTGAGTGCTGAGTGGGTGGTGCCAAATTTTTTGATTGCAGTATGCGAAAACAATCAATGTTGTATCTCTAGCTTAAGAACTAGAGTTTACTGGAACAGATTTGATTCAGTTTGTGACAGACTAACGTTAACGTAGGCAGCGGCAGGCAACTCGTCGAGCTCGAATTCGGACCCTAACTTAGGGCCCGAAAAAAATGGTCATTTATTTGTTTGGCAAAATAATTTCAAAATCGACAAACTTTTTTTAGGTGAAAAAAAAATAGAACGAAAGAGTTTAGTCGATAACAGATATTGTTATTGATAATCTAGTTCAATCGAACAATTGGTGGAGAGAGAGAGAGAGAGGGAAAATTAGTTCCAGTAGTTTTGTTTCAATGCTGTTTTCTTCTTTCGATTTAAGTCCAAAAGAATCCAGAATTCCTCACAAGCATTCGATCGTAAATTAACAAAAGAAGAAAATATGCTTATCTCTCGCTCTTTTCCTTATTGCATTGTTACTTAGTACGTGCATTGAAAATTTATTTAGAAAAAAAAAGAATTGCAGAAAAAAAATTCGAAAAAATTTTGAATTCGATGAAAGGATTATGGGCTAATGCTCTCTCTCCTAGTGCATAAGATTAGAGAGTTGAAGTTTCGCGACGATTCGAAACATTTGTTGGAAGGAATTTAAGCACTCAATTTATCAAAAGAATTCAATTTTCATAGTTTTAAACCTATTACTGGGACCGAATATTAAATAATTGAGAGAGAGAGAGAGAGAGAGAGAGAGAGAGAGAGAGAGAGAGAGAGAGAGAGCAATTGATAAAAAGAAAGGGTTTGTGTATTCAATTTCACACTGGATTGATTCGAAGATTGAAAGACGAGCCATCAAAAATTGTTTCGAATCTTTGAATTGAAACGGTCGGAGGAATTTCAATAATTCAATCCGATCGTTTTGAATTCGATCCGATTTGAAAGCTGTTAAAATGAAATCTCAAAATTCGAGACTTAAATGAGAAAAAGGTTCTGGTCCAAAGTAGAGAACGGTGAAGGAAATTTCATTGAAGGGAAATTTTTATTAATGTAACAAATTTATCTCGGTGCATCATAGCATCATACATTTTAACGAATTCGTAAAAATTCATCATTCTCGATGAACGAAACAAATGGTTTAGTTCACAGGCCAAATTCGAGCCTCAATCTCAATTATTTTTAGATCGCAACAATCGTATCGATGAAATGTTACGATTGCGATCCAATGAGTTTATGAATTCTTAATTTGAATTTATCAACCAAAATGAATCACAATGACATCGTTCTCGATGTTAGGATACGAGACCGAGAGAAATCTAAAAGCTGTTGGAACAATGATGTTTACTTTTATGAGTTTTAGGAGTGCTAGAAAACGAAACTGTCCAAGATTTTATCTTCTTTTCTTTTTTTTTTTTTTATTAGTCCTCGTTTGTTTATTTTATTAGTTCGATTCATCAATTCAATGTTTGTTGAGGATTCAATTTGGCAAGGTGATGGAAATTTTGAACCGAATCGAATTTAGATTCGATAATAAAATTGGTATGGCGGAAACGAGAGATAAATAGCAATTGATTCGTACACACAAGCTAGGCCGCCACAAAAGAAATTCTCATTTGAATTTCATCATCAATTTCGAATACATCACCATCTACATCACCATCAACATCGTTACGCAGTTGAAAAATCTTATTTTATCTAAAGTAAATATTTGATTAAATGCAATGTAGTTTTTTCACTCTGGTTTTGGTATGTTTTCGGGTTGAATGTTTCGGATTCTAGATTCTAGAATAATAATAGCAACCTAAGTGATGATGATGATGATGATGATGATTCGAGTAGGAGATTATGAGCAGAAGGAAGTGATACCTAACCTCAACGTTTTCCATCTCTAATGGTTCTGGCTAGTTCTTTTTGGGGATATTACAAAGTGAAACAAACATTATCTATCCGATTCTACGATCCTAGAAAAAGAGGGACCGATGACTAGAATTGTCAATTTATCTAATATAGCATCGATATTGTCATACAAAAAAAAGAAAGAAAGAAAGAAAGAAAGAACAATGGGAAGAAAACAAAAAGATCGATAACCCTATTATTGCATTATTCAATTTGATTCTGAGCACGCTGATTCCAAAACGAACACAATGGAACACGGTACAATTTAGAGGATCGATTTGATTTCGAATCCGATACGAACACAAACAAAGGCTATGATAGAATTTCATCATTCGTTTATTTCAATCAGAATTAATCTAATTAATTGGATCGTAGCAGAGATGGAAGTAAAGCAAAGTTTGGACAAAAGACTATAAATTGTATCGTTTATTTATAGGATTTTCCTTTCAACTATCATAACAACCTAGAGAATTGTGAGAGATCCCAGTCAAATCACCTTGATTAGATTGGATTCGATGTAATTTTGTACCCGAAACAAGAGTTTCGTATTTGCTCTCATTCAATTTATTCTAATCAAAATTTATTTGTTTATTTCAATTGAATTCAATTTTCAATGTTCTTTCGGTATATTTCAATTCTAATAAGTCTAGAATTTGCATCGTAAAATCTGGATGAAAGGAAAGGTGGATAGGAGACGAGTACACTGTGGGTAAAGGTGGTGAGGATCTAGCGCAAAACAAATCCAATTTGAATCGCTTCTCTTTCTACGACGATTGAAAATTGAAAATTTCCATTCTATTCTCTAACCTCTAACATTGAAATTTTTTTGATTTACTTTGTAACCAAACGTTACGATTCAAATGTTTAAGAATGAATTTTGTAATAAAACCGACTATTTTGGAACGCAACCAAATAGAACCGACTGTTTTGAAGCAAGAAGAACCGAAGACTTCTTCGGCTATGGCTAATTCGTTAAATCTTTTTTTCGCAAGTTAATTTGTCTACGAAAGAATTTTCTTCGCTAACTTTGTTTCATAATTTCAAACATTTTTCATTGAGGATACGTTTCTGTTGTTTCTCTCTCTCTCTCTCTCTCTCTCTCTCTCTCTCTCTCTCTCTCTCTCTCTCTCGGTATGCGAACAATAAAAATCTCTATGTGAATGGATTGTGTGTGTGTGTGTGAGTCTGTTGTCATCTTGTTTGGATTTGTTCTCGGATCTAATAAATTCATCATCCAAATGACGAAGAGAACGAATTCCAAACGAGATCTCGAAGCATTGTATTAGTTTGTTTTGATTGCAACGAATATCGAAAATTGAGATTGCTTGATTGAATGTTTACTTGTTCTCGCTGTTAAGCCTCTCTCTCTCTCTCTTCCTTCATAACCGATCTCGATAGCTTAGAAGCGCGATCAAGTTAGAATTCTACATCGGTGATGGTGGGATAAAAAATTCCTCCAACACAACACCACCACATCCTTATCGTTGTCATCTAGATTCTCGTTGAGATTGATGAAGAAGAAAATCCAATTATTGTTTCGTTTCGTTTTTCTCTCCATTGGTTGAAGATGCGAAAACGAAATCAAAAAAAAAAATACGAAATGTGGATTAGTTTTTGGCACATCAGCTAGAGCTGTGAAACCTTGAAGAGCGAGCAAGCTGATGAGAGAGAGAGAGAGAGAGAGAGAGAGATGGATTTGTTTATTTTGCACAGATGTCAATCTGATGGATCGAGTACTTAGAGAGTGATGTATTGAGCTAGAACGAGAATCGAGAGTTCTTTCAATCATAGTTTGAGCCAGAATTTTTTTTCCAAATTCATTGATTGATGGAAACAAGCGTGACTCTGTGTAACTCATACCTCTCTCTCTCTCTCTCTCTCTCTCTCTCTCTCTCTCTCTCTCTCTCTCTCACATCACATTCGTGAGTGAAGAGGCGAGAAAAAAAAACATCGGAGATCTCAATTTTGTTCCGAAAACAGTGGAATAGTCTCTCTTTCTCTCTCTCTCTCTCTCTCTTTGGTGTTGAAAATAATTGAATTTATTCAATCTAATTTTTTCTGATCGGTTTTGATGGAACTGATTGATAAGATCAGAATAGATTAAATGTAGAATTTTTACACTTTCTAAGTGGTAGCAAGCGATTCGATGATTGGGGAGGGCGTCTTGGAACGTCTTATTGATTAGAGCGCATTTGGTTGCATTTTCGAGGACCCGAATGGAAAGCAAAGAAATGAAAAAAAAGCTAAAGAGCCAATAATTTATTCATACTAGTTTTGAAAGTCTATTTTTTTTTGTCCAATTGAAAGCAAATCGTTCAATGAGATCGATTCCGGTCCAATCTGATCTGAATCGCTATCATTTTGTTCCTAGACCATTGTCCATCACTCAATATGGCAGTGATTAGGCGTTGAGAAAAAAAAATTTGCCAACAAATCGAAATTGAGTTCATTCATTGCGTTGATGTTGATCGAGAATGAACAAAAAAACCTATTATCATATAAATGGACCCTAGGAAATCAATTAGAGATCTTTCAATTCTTTTGAGCTAGTAGACGTTTGAAAAAATTGGTTGACATTCATAACGTACACAATGGCGATAAGGATGCGATGAAATGGCGAATGATTAGAACACAGTGATCGCAATCGCACCATAGAGAACCATAAGCGCTTGTTTTTGTCGACGGACAAGGATTGATTGACAAACAACAACAACCAAAATAGGGAAAAAAAGACAACCAAGAGAATTGAAAAAAACGGATATTTCCCCCCCCCAAAATTCGAATGGAATTCGAATGGAAATTGGAGAGGAAAGAAATATAACAATTTGAATGAATCATTCGTTTTTTTTTTGTTTGAAATAAATTCTGGTCTAGGCTTAAAACTTTTGAAGCAGAGAACAATGAACCGATTTGTTTCTCTTCTCTTTTTTTTCATTTTTTAATTCGAGAAATTACGAAATCATTTCGGTGACATCAACCTAAACCAAAATGACATGTAGTCGACATTGAGCAAAAGAAAAATCTCAGATTTTTGAAACATGCTAGGTCTGGATCTGTGTGTGTGTGTGTGTCTAAATGTTTGGCTCTCTCTCTCTCTCTCTCTCTCTCTCTCTCTCTCTTTCTGTCTCTGTGTGTATCGTTCCAATCAATTCAAGATGATGATCCTTGTTGTCGTTGTTGTTGTTGTTGTTGCTGTAATTGTTGTAGTCGTCGTCGTCGTTGTTTCAGCAACCAAAATTGATCGCTGACTAATTCGATGCCAGAGAAATGGAGCCACGTGACTCTAACAAATTCATTTCGATAGCATTTTTCTGTCGTTCACCAAAAAAAAACAGAAAAGAAATAGAAATAGAGGATGATTTCCTTGCGAGAAAAAAAAAATTGGAGAAGGTTGATGAGGGGGGTGGTCTGAAGTGAATCCAAATTGATTGAAATAGAAATAAATTAAATGTGGGCGTCTTCGTCGTCGCTACGCTCTACTGTTGTTGTTGTCAACAACATTCGAGAATCAAATTGAAACTCCCATCTCCGATGATCATCGATCTCTAGCGATCGTTACCATTCGTTTCGCTCTCTGGTCCCTTTTCTTCGGTAGAAAGAATTCGAAACAGATTCTCAGACTATTCTCCTTTCATCGCTTTTTGTTAATTTGGATTTATTATTATTATTTTTTTCCCCCTCTTCATCCACTGGTGATGGAATTTTAATTTCCATTTTATCATCAAATTTTTGTTCGATCTTTTCGTTTCGTTTTTTTTGTTTTATTCTCTATGACATATTTGTCATTATTTAAATTTTTTTTTACGCCAACAAATTTCTTTATTTCGCAAAGATTTTTTTTTTTGAGTTCTTTACAAAAAGAGTGAAAAGAAAAAGTGTTGCAAGGATTTCGTTCTGGAAGGTGGGGAAAAAATTATGAAATTGTCGCCTTCCCTTTCGTCTTTTTTCTCTCGAAAAAGCTCATCATAGTGAAGTGTTTTGTTTGCTTCGAAAAGCAAACAAATCGAAAAAAAATAGAATGAATATCTTGAGCGTTTTTTTTTTTTTTGGAAAAATAAACAAGGACGAGAATAAAAAAATTCTCAAGGACCATCACATCTCCTAGTGATCATCCAGTTGATGAAGATAGACAAATAGATGGGAATAAATTGGAAAAAAAGTACCAATTTTAAATTGGATTAAAGTACCTTAGAATGATTCAAAACAAGAGAACCAGAACAAGAGGACCAGAACCAGAGAGAGAGTTAGCGAAATTAGCTATATCCATTCAGATCGAGTGCTTGCTTGTGTTTGTGTATGTGTTGGTGTGTGAATTGCATTTCCGTTCGAAACCAAACATTGTTAACCAGATAATAAGAAAAGCAGAAAGCTAAAGAGTGTAGATTCGATTAAAGCTTTCTGATTCAATTTGATCATCTTCATCATCATCATCATCATCATCATCATCAAAATCAACATCGTCGTCGTCGACGACGACAACCGAATTATAAATTCAATCAAATTCATTATGATGATTGAATTTGATCGAGATGTGATAATATCATCGAGTATCGATTGACTAGATTGTAGACCTAGCTTTCCATTGAAAACGGCTATGACATTGAAAACTTCATTAGATTAGCAGAATATTAATAGGTTCGATGACATCAAACTTGAGTGGATTGCAATCTATCTCGATGATCTCATCACACCTTGTGTAACCTTTACCTGTTTCTTCTGGTGTAATCCACTTTTTTTTCCATGTGGGTGACTAATCATCAATAATATCTTTCTTGATTATTCATCGAAAATTTCATCTAAAAACTATAGATTTTTTTTCCATTCGAACAGTTTCAGATATGATTTCCACTAATCTAACAAGCTTCTTTGAAATGAATGCAGCCAATTTGAACTTTGATTTTTAAATTTCGCAATTCGAACGATCCATTAGTTTATTTATAGTTTATTTATTAGTTTATTGCACTTTGGATTTTAGACCTAAGAAGATGGAAGAATATTGAACTGTAAATTTTAATAAGTTTCTGCCCTAAAGGCCTTTGAAAGATTTGAAATATTGGAGACTCGAAAAACAAAACGATTGAAAAAATACAATCCAAAAAAGTGTTTCGATTGAAAGTGTAAAATAGAAGATCGATTTTGAAAATTTTATTTTTCTACTCAACAAACAATGAAGATAAATACTGAATTTTATTGAATCGCCTACGATTGTGATAGACATAGGACTTTGAACTGTCTCACTCCTGTCTGTTGAGTCCTTCATTACGCTTTGCTTTTAGGATCAAAATGTATCAAACCAAATGCTCAAAATTTGAGAATTAGAATATAAATTTAAATATTGAGAAAATTTTTCAATTCCAAATCGATATTTTTATGATTGATTTGTTAGAAAATATCCCAAATATTTTGATCGAGTGAACTATATCCAATGATCGATGAAATGATTCTTTCTGCTGAGTTATGATCGTTGATGGATACAGTGCAAAATCTTCTTTAGATATCCAATTGCAATTGTGTTGTTTCTTTTTACCAATATCGATGGCATAGAATCAATTCCAATCATTTGTTGGATCAATTTTTTTTATCAATCACAAACATGACGCACAAATCTCGATGCTTGCAATGCTATCCATTTTGGAATCTAATAATTCCATTAATGAAATTCCCTCAAGAGACCTAGCGAATTGCTCGTATTTTTACCATTCGGATTTTGTCTCTCATCAATGTTTTTAAATTTACAATTTAGAAACCAAAAAAAACCTATCGAAATCTTAATGTTATGATTATTTCTCTTTGCTTTTTTTTCTGATTCGATCGAATATCGGAAGGAAAAAACTAGAGAAGGTAAAGCTAGTTCTAATGTGAATTGAATACCAGAATCCAAAAATACACCAAATTCGTCTCCAAAATACCTTCGAAGATAACTTTTTTCTACTTTCCGAGATAAATATCCCCTAGATACGTCATTGAAGTAATAATAATACAATTAAACTATTGATGCGGAAATCGATTGATAAATGGTCGGAAACGAAAGCAATCGAAAGACATCGTATTCTGGAGGAGTGATCGATTGTGAGAATAGAAAAAGTATTCTCAAAACCAACGCTAGCTAACAAAAAAAAAAAAGATTGGGACACGAAATCCATAGAGAAATCTTCGAAGAGATGAACTTGAAGAGCTGAATTTGTCCAACAAAAACTAGGTCTGCGAGAGAGAGAGAGAGAACGATGAGAATGTTTACGCTTGTGTTAAGTTAACCCATTCTAAGGTCTTCGAAACCAGAGACAATTCTATCAGAATGTAATCAACTAAGTAGGCGATAATGATTATGTTAATTCAGATTTGTGAATCCTATTCGTGCATTCATACGAGATTTTACGAGCTCAAAAATGAAGTAATAATAATCAATAGGTCTCTCTCTCTCTCTCTCTCTCTCTCTCTCTCTCTCTCTCTCTCTGACGCTCGTATCTGGCCTCGATGATGTCAAACAAACGAAATGGACAGATCGAAGCGTACTGTGAGTGATTTGAAACACTAGATAGATCTATCTAGGGACTTTTAGGACCAAAGTTCCTCTCTCTCTCTCTCCCGTTTCCGATTGGAAAAAAATGATTATAATAATCATTATGACTATCGATGTGCTACAAAACAAAAACTTTGCCTAGCCCTAGCTTTTATCTAATTCATTCTAGAGCATTTCACGAATGATAATGAAATGATTTCAAAAAAAAAAAAAAAATGAATTAAACATTAGAGAAACAATGTCGATGTTTTAAGTGAAAGTACTTTATTTCATTTTTGTCAGATTTAATCAAAAATGATTGCATTGATTTCTTTTCTTGCATTAAGAATGAATCAAAAAAAAAAAAGAATCTTTTTTTCTCTTAAGTACAAAATAGAATTACTTAGGTTCTCTTCAGAGCTGATGACATCAATGGAATATTGATTCGAGAACAAAATGAATCAAATCACAAGGCCATTGATGATGGTCCAGCAACAAAACATCTCCTTCGAATGGATCCAGAATCTGGTATCTAGGTTTCAGAATCTGGTATGAAAGAGAAAGAGAGAGAGAGAGAGAGAGAGAATTTCAAATATTCACAATGATTTTGAAAATGGCGAAGAATTTGAGAAATTCCTTCCATTTCGATTCTATCCAATTCAAATGAATTTACTCAATGAAATAGATGAGAACGAAGATGATTCATTGTGATAAGTGTGATTGCATCAGAATTACATCATCATCGATCGCTAGGTCTGTGATCTCTCTTTTTTGATGAAAATCAAAATCGATAAATGACGGCGAAAAAAAAACAGATTTTTTCTTTCTCTCTCTCTCTCTCTCTCTCTCTCTCTCTCTCTCTCTCTCTCGGTTGAAATTGTTCTTGAACAATATTGAATCGAAGAATCAATATGAATCGATGTCCGAAGGGCATCGAAACAGTTATTAGAGTGAAAAAAAACAACTCTACCGTTCAATTCACTGCCTAGGTTTGACGATTGCCAGAACACACAGAATGCTGTAGAGAGGAAAAAAATAGCGAACAAATCTGATTTTGATTTGGAACAAAAAAAAAAGATTTTTGCATCAAATGATAGAATTCTATCACTAGAAATGAGCATAGTATTCATTCAATCTAGAGAATAGAACGAATGAAGTGAATTGAACACACGTACGAGTACGATTGAATGAGATCCAAATGCGATCGAGAAGAAAATTCGAAATCAATTCCTCTCCTAGGGCTATTTTGGAAAGAGATTGAAAATTTCGAAACTAGACAACAACAAATCGTTGATTTGATATAATAGCTATGTTGGTGTAGACAAATAATGTTCACTTTGGACCTTGATCGATTCCAAAATGAATTATAAAAAGTCTTTGAATTTCTTTACTTTTTTTTTCATGATCCTTTTGTCGAAAAGCGATTAATGACTCAACGTAATTCAAACAAAATTAGTTTTTATGAGTCTATATTATTTTCCATCATGTTATGATAATTATCGATGTAGATTTATGAAACAATCTATCGTTGGAAAAGATTTCCTAACGAAAATACATTCGGAAGGCTTAATATGAAGTTTATGTTCCATATTCATCATCATCATCATCACCATCAAAACGACATGGTCCATAAAAACAAATAGCCATTTAATAGCTTTTTGATCAAGTGCCAAAAATTTTCTCTCTCTCTCTCTCTCTCTCTCTCTCTTTCTCTTTCTCCGTTTTTGTTCCCTACGATCTCGTATTGTTTTCGATAATGGTTGATCCAGAATACATTTATGAAACTATGAGAATTATTCGATAATATTACAGCCTGTAGTTAGGAAGTGAATACTAGCACTAATAACAATAATAGAGCTAAAGAGACGTTATTCTCTTCACCTTAGATCTAGATCATTCTGATCGAATCCAATGGGACCGACCATAAAGAATCTCTTCAAAACAGATTTTGTTGAGAAGCGAAAAACGTTGAAACAAAATCGATGCAATAGCTATTATGGAAACTAATATATTTTTTAATCTTTTTTTTTTTGAATAAAAACAAAAATCATAATTTCCCATCGCTCTCATCGTAGAGAAGGGGTGATTTTTCGAAAACTTCAATTGTAATGTTTTTTTCTGAAAGTTTCCAAAAAATGTGTGAAAAATACATCGTCTAAAATCAATTGAATTGTTTTGGTTTTGAAAGAAGATCAAAACCGATCATTTCAAATATGCTGGGAACTTTAGCCAGCCCTAGCAAAATGAACAAACAGATGAAGAAATGAAACGTTACATAATCAAACAAAACCAAAAGGTTACGAGAACGAAATGATGATGATGATCGATGCTGAAGATAGATAAGAATGTAGGTGTGTTCCTAGAACATTCATTCGAATTGAATTCCAACTTTTTTTTTCAAAAAAAAAAAAAATCTCTGGCAATACAATTTGATACAATAGAATTGAATGGTAGGAAATTTTTTATATTTCTCTCGTTCCACTCTATATTCCAATCGAAATTCTAATCCATTTGATTGAACAATAATAAGATTTTTTTTTTACTCTCGAATTCTTTTTCCATTGAGTACGCTCTCTCCCGTTCATAGATCCATTGGGTCCATAGAAATCTGTTTTTCATCTAGATTCTTTTTTCCCGCTTCCGATGATAACCGTAACAAAACTTTTTCGCTTTTCATTCAATAGTTTTCATCCCTTACTATCTGTCTCTATCTAATTCATACATTTGCTATGGTTTATTTTATTTTATTCATTAAAGTTGGACATCACATTTAATCGGATAATTTATGAACTGTCTGGCACATTTTGAACAACAAAAAAGTGGATTAATTTTTTTTTTCTCTCTTCTCAAAATGAACTTTCAGATAAAATCAGATTTCGAGTGATGAGAGGAAGTGCTAGAAATACAAAGGAAAAGAAAGAGAGGGAGAGAGAGAGAGAGAGAGAAAGACTCATCAGTGATGTCTGGTGCTATTGGATAGAGACATAGGTTTAGATTTTATTTTTGGACCAGAGTAGGCCGAGAAAAGAATTTCTAAAGCTTCTGGATGCTATGAAATAAATAATTTTCAAATCAAAACAAACAATAATAAATCATCTCTAGATAAATCACACAAAAACACAAAGCTTTGTTGTCTGGCGGAAAAACGAAAAGAAAAATTATTCTAATTGAAGGTTAACTTCCTAGCATAAACTGCTGGCAATTTGCAGAACCAAAGCTCATCGTCAAATTTATGGGATTATTTTATTCGGATAATTATTTTTTTTTCTGGATAAATTGATTGAGTTTCGCTATATTTGCATCAGATTTATTTGGAAAGAATTTTTTTTTTCTCTAAATTCTTCCAATAAATTAGAATATGATTTACCACAAAGTCTTGTTTTCGCAAGTGTTGTTGTCTTGTTGTGAAATAGAGGAATTCATAGTCCATCTCTATCTTCATTGAATCGGATGATTCAGAAAGGGTATCTGATTTATCAATTGACTTTAATTACAATCTCTTTGCACTAGATATGGATAGTGATGGAATGATCGAATATTTCATTGCAATGAATGCAATCAAAATGATAATGGTGATGAAAACTACACCATAGATGTGATGATTCATATCGAAGTAGAGGGAAAAACTTTCCATACCGAACCAGATCATCATCATCTCAATTCAATTGAATCGAATCGAAATGATAGGTTTGAGTAGAATCATCATAACATTCTATTCACACTAAGAACTCTAAAAATAGAATAATAATAATAATAATATAAATTGTTTTAAATGACAAGATACCGAACTACCGAATGACAAAGAGAGAGAGAGAGAGAGAGAGAGAGAGAGAGAGAGAGAACAATACAATAGATTATGGAAGCAGATAGCTAAAATCAAGATAAAAATAGAGAATGAATGCAATTCAAAAAGACAACGACAGTGCGTGTGTGTGTGTGTGTGTGTGTGCGTGTATGAATAGATAGCAAAGTATTTCCGTTCGAATGAACCAGAATGATAATAATATGAGTGGGTGTGTAGGTGTGTGTCTATGAATGTCTATGTAACAATGATTTTATCGAACTAATCAATGTATGATCAAAGAATAGAAAGAAAATTTACACATTCGAATGAAGGCTAAAAGGAAAAAAGATTGAATTTTTTATTACGAAAGTGGGACAAAGTATTGGTAGGGGAGAGAAATCTTTGAAAATGGACAAAGAAATGAAACAATTTCTTTCAATCGAAAAATTTTTTCTTCTCCTTCTATTCTTTCTTTCAAAGCGAGAGAGAATTTCAAAATTTTTTTTTTCTTTCACAGTTTCAAAATTCATCGATAAGAAACAGATGAGAAAATGTAGAGAAGATTCGATGATGATGGATCGATCGATTGATGATAATGGAGATGATATAATCGAATCGGATGGATAGAGCTAAATCGAATCTTTCATAGAGACAGAGAGAGAGAGAGAGAGAGAGTGAAAGAGAAAAAGACCAGAAAAATTAGATCAAAGTGGGTGGAGTCGATCCACGAATGATGATGATGACTAATCTAGATGCATACGAAAAAAAATTAGATCTAGTCTAATGAACCCATTATGCTAGATCGATTGTGATCTTTGGAAAGAAGGGGACATGGAATTATTCTGGTTTCGTTCTAGAGATATCGAAGAGGAGTACATTTGTAAAATGAATAGAATTCAATCATTTTTTTTTTCTCATTCTTCAAAACAAGTTTGATTATGACTAAGATCAAATTGATCGTTTTAGATCATTTCTGGTTGTGCAATCTCTTTTCCTCATGCAAAAAAATTTTAAACCAGATTTGATTTGCAAAGCATTAAAATTTTGGACAGAGGTCTCATAGGCCAGGTTCTAATAGATGGCGCTACAGTCAAAAAAAAATTTCAGCAGCTGATTTCAAGGATTTTTACGTCATCAAAAACCCTGCCATCTAGTGATTTTTCCCTTTTCAAACTAAAGCCTAAGCTAGATGGATTGTTATGACGACTTTCAAATTGGTCGAGTGATAATTTTTGAAAGTATGCTCGCAACGATTCAGACCCGAAATTGATGTGTATTTGGCTAAAAATGCTCGCATAGACCTCGTAGAATAGCCTAACTTTTTATTATTCGATCTGATTATTTTTTATAATTTTTATCTCAACATTTTGTTCATTTACATTTGATATTAAAGCATATTTTTTCTGACTCAATTGCCAGTATTTGTGGCCAAATATTAGTAAAGGGAAAAAATCACTAGATGGCAGGGTTTTTGATGACGATCAATATCGAATTACATTCTTAGATGAATAATGTTTGTCAACAAATTTCATAATTAATCAATCATAATTTCATCTTCATTTTTTTCCATCTAATTAGTTTTGATCATTTTTTCTATGAAAACGTTGTTCTTCAAAATTGTTTTAAGCTTTCGCAAGCGATAATGGATCAGCCATTGCAAAGATTGTAGAGAGGTTGAATGAAAGAGAGAGAGAGAGAGAGAGAGAGAGAGAGAGAGAGAGAGAGAGAGAGAGAGGAAGGAACCAGAGAATAGATAACGAAACAAAAATAGTCAAATGATACATTGGACCAGAATTCTTGCAAAAAAGTCTCAAACTTTTGGATTCCATTCGCTCGCTAATCTCTTTTTCTTTGTTAATGTTATCAGCGTATTATTATGATTATTATTGTCATTTAGCATCATCGTTATTATTATTATTATTATTCTTATTGCTTTTAATCTTTCTCTTTAGTTGTCAGCATTTATTCTAACAAAAATAATCGTAAAAAAAATTTTTTTTTTCATTCCAAACTCATGTCATATCAAATCGAAAAGCAGAGAATTAGATTCTATCGTAAACAGTAAGCGGATTCTTAAGAAGAATTTACGATAGAACAGATTGACAATTAGTGTTCCGAAATGAATTCGATAAACAAGCTTGGCACCAGCAAATACCGCCTCTCTCAAGCCAATCTAAACTTCGGAAATCTAGATTTTCAAACTCGATCCATTCGTAATGATGGCAGTCATCATCATCGATTGAATTTGGTGTTGTGTATCATCACGACTCTAATCTGGTCTCGGTCGGTCAACGGTCTCGGCTAGGTTAGTTTCAAGCTTTGTCGATATCTCTGACGATGATGATGATGATGATGATCATACCAGCATCCGAAAATACTAGGCATTAATTTGATATAATCTTCTTTTCAAATCACTTCTGTACTCCTTTTTTGTTGTTTGGCTTTTTTCTTCTGTTCCTTAGACTATCATTTTTAGAATTCATTCACTTATTTGTTCGGTGCGGTTATCCGTTTGCTGTTTGGCTGTTTTGTTTGTTTGAAAATTATAATGATGCATTCTTTTTCTTCTCGCTCTCTTCTCTCTCCGATTCCATTCTGTTTCATTTTGATCGACAATAATGAATCGAACGATAATTATGATGATGATGATGATGGTGGTGGTGATGTTGGTGACGGTGATCATTTCGATTCTACGCCTAGCTACTTTCGTAGCGAAATAAAAAAATCTCCTTCATTCTTAGATGCACAAATCGATTTGAAATTTGAATCAGACGCGTGCCACATTGAATCCACTGAAAAGAAGAGAATTATCAGCGATACCAATCAATCGATCGTGTATGTATTTGTTCCAAAAATTCAAAGAAATCCCAAAATCGAGAGCAAACCGTATCATTAGAGTAGATTGTCAACAATAATAGATCGAATGAAAGCAGTGAAGAAATAAAATCAATCTCTGATAAGCGAATACTCTTTTTCTCTCTCTCTCTCTCCTCTCTCTCTCTCTCTCTCTCTCTCTCCTCAGTTTTTCCGTTATCAACGTCAAACTTCGATGTCCGTAAAATTCGATTGAAATAAAGCAATGAAATCTTCTTAATTTTCGGAAAGAATTATCACTTCAATTATCAATGCGGAAGAAGCAGCAAAGCTAAGCTAATATTTTGGAACATTTCTAGATGACCTAGACCTCTGTCACTTTCTCTCTTCCGCTTCGGTCACCATCATTGCGATTGAGATAGAGATTTAGAGATAAACTAATCCACTTATGGTAATCATCGAAGCTTTTGACATTTTTCGATTATCACTGCTACGATGATTATACTAAAAGGGACCAAATAGCCAAACATTTTTCATCCCTTCCTCATCATCATTCCTCATCGATAGATTCTAACGTGTTTGAGATTTTGAATTACTACAAAACTTATGTCTAATTCACAATGTTTCTTTTCTTAAATAATTCTTTTCCTAATCCACTCAAATAAATTCGCCTTCATTTGAATCTTAAGAATAATCACGTTATGTAATGTGTTACGAAACAAGAATGAATAAATTAGAGGCGAAAAATTTCCATCATTGCCAAGCCTAATCTATACTTTTTATCTCATCGAGATACTAAGATTAAAGTATTGCTGAGAAACTATGTGTTTGAAACTATCTGTGGGCGTGTTTTTGATTTATCTCATTCAAAAATTCGATTTCGAAGTTTTCGCTAGGCCCACGAAAAATTGGAATTTGTCAAAAAAGAGTATCGATAGTAGCGTTCGTTTCTTCCGAACTCATGGCTTTTTGTGTGTTGAGCAATAAACCGCTTTTTGGAATTTTGTGTTGAGATTTTTTGGATTATTTAGGTCTAATATTTTATCTGATAAATTCGATTCAGACTAATCAGAGTGATTGTTTTCGAATTCTTTTAAATCATCAAGTTCATTATCTAGAAGATACCAAAATGTCTGGACGTGGGCAAAAAATACAAAAGGTTATGGTCCAACCAATCAACCTTATATTTCGATATCTACAGAATCGTGCCAGGATCCAAGTTTGGCTCAACGAAAATGTCAATCTTCGTATCGAAGGTCATATCATTGGTTTTGATGAATATATGAATCTAGTGCTAGATGATGCACATGAAGTCTATGTGAAAACAAACACAAAGAAAAAAGTTGGCTGCATCCTATTGAAAGGCGAAAATATCACCTTAATAATGAACACCGAACAGCTTCAATAGGACGTCAATCGTGTCGTCGAAACTTTATTGTCAACTTTCTTATATGATTCAACATCCAAATGTTTCATCTCTTATTGAAAGAGCATGAAACTTTCATTTCATTTAGTTGCACCGTAAACATCCAAATGTATTGATATTGTTCATTTTCTTTGCTTCAATTATAGAATTCATTTTGATAAATGATCTTCACTAATAAAAATTTTCTTATTAAATTTCTTAACTAATTTATTGATATTCTTTTTTTTTTCATTGTCTCGGATCGACTTTCGACGAGATGAAGATTGAACCATCTGTTTTCAATCGACACCATTTTTTTTTCTTTTTGTTGATATGAGTTAGCGTTTGTGGAGATGAAGTTATGATGATTTTATGAACTATAAGTTCTTTGATGTTTCATTTTTACTATGGCTCAAATCGGCCATCTTATGAATGTTGAGATCGTAACGATTGTTGAGACAACTGGTGATCAAGTTTGATTATGATTGATTAGTACCTATGAATTTGAAGTTGAACTCAAGAGTAAGAGAGTACGGTCCAGAGAGCACAGATGTAAGTAATGCGTTTTTTTTTCGAAACAATCTAGCAGCCGAGAAAATTCTGGTATCATTTTGATTCAATCTCTCTCAGATATTATTGACATAATTCTCAAAGTGATTCTGTCATCAATGATGGACTAGCTTAGCGTTTTAGATTAGGTTCTTAGTTCTTTTTGGAACTCAATCGAAATCATCTCGAACACATTGAACCAAATTTAATCTGCTTGAAATTTATTTCTTTTTTTTCTCTCCTACTTTAATACTAAAAAATTTATGAAACTTACCAACTTCTTTTTTTATTTTTTAGTATATTAAAAGCTCTTGAGTATCGAATATAAAAAATCGAATCTAAAATTCATTAATTTTGATTAGCTTTTCTTCCACTAATTCCATCCATTTCGATTGATTAGATTTTGACCGCGAATCGATTTTTTAGATCAATCGGTGATTGGTTTCGATTACCTACGATCATTACATCTCGATCGATCGATCGACCGATCTGATCTATAGGAGAATAAAAACCAATGATGGCAATCTTTTTTTTTTTTTTTTTGGAACCCTTTGTCCTTTGTCCTGGATTTTTATCGAAATAATTCTATTTGGCGAACAAATTAACTATAAGAAAATAATGGGTTTGTTAGGATCGTCTAACATCAATCAAGTCAATTTTTTTTTTTTGATCGAAATTCTCATCTCATTGATCATATAGTATTGATCATCTACACGTGTTACGATTTGCTACAAAGTGTAACAAAGCTACAAACAAATTCATAAATTCGATATTTGTTTCTATTTTGTCCATATGATTACGATTGTTTTCTCGAACTTTCTATCATCTCGAAAATTTATAGTTTCGATTCTAGAATTCTATTTCGATTAAGTTCTACGTTCTAGAAATTATGCTACCAAACAAACGCTACGGTGGTTAGCTAAAAACACGGAAAGGCAAAAGGCAAATCGCCTCAGTGTTCCAAATGTAATTGCACCATACACACAATCTCATAGTTTGACAATGATCGATTGTAGTTCTGGCATGAGAAAAGAAAAAAAAATTCTGTAAAGTATTTTGTTACCAAACATCTAAAATTTGCGCTCCGAATTTGTTGCAAAACAATACACTGATGCTTGATCAATTGTTTAAGATCGAATCAAAAAGGAACGAAGCCTAAGTGCAATCAACATTATTTGTTTTGGAAATTTAGAATCGATCAAATTATAGGTCCCATCTCTTTCGCCTTAGGTTTAGAGTTTCTAGGTTCATTCAACTTTTTCGTTAGCCAATCGTTTTAGGCTTTTGATTTCATCATCAAAATTATCATCTAGATTCGTTTGATTTGAAATGAAACTTTTTTTTTCCGATTGATTTTTTCGAAATTTTTTCTCAAACCAAATGAAATGTTGTCTTCAAATGAAACTTGGTTTAAAAACTTTTAAAAAAAGAGAAGAGAGAGAGAGAGAATAGAATAATTTTCATCTATCATTCATTAAATTCATTCAAAGTTTTCAAAAGCCTAGAAATAGCAAAGAGTTTCGAATACTATTGAGATTCTCGTTCCGTAGATCTATAAAACGAATACTAATACTAGGTGGTTTTCATTATGGCGCATCGAAAATTTGGATCAAATTTTTGACCTCCTCCTTCTCTGATGAATCGATCGAATTCTAATCGAAAACTTTTTGTTTCGAGTTCATTTTTAATGTCCGCAGTCGTCTCAATCATTTTGTTTTGTTTTTTTTTGTCTATGAAACAATTTTGTCCCTCCTCACCGAATTCTCTCTAGAAGACCATTATCAGAAAAAGTTTCACATTCGAAATGCAATGCAATGATAGAGTTGGTAATTAGAGCTTTCCATCATTCCACCTAGCAGGTAGAGAGAAAGGTGAGATTATTGAAAATCACCAACAAACTTTTAATGGAAAATCTAAAAATAGATTCAAATCTAGTCCGTAATGCTTCTCTTTTATTTTTATTTCTTTTGGACCTAGCAGAAATAATAGTAATAATAATAATAATAATCAGAGAAAGAATTATTATTCTGTCCATTTTTAATGATCAATATGGAACGAATTTGGAATAATTGACTATTTCTTTTTAATTAATCTTCATTCATTGGCGAAAAAAAAATTTTTTTTTTCATCTGGAACAATCTAACTTTTATTGAAGAATTTGAATCACTGCTTTCAAAGCATATGGTTATCGACATTGAGGGGAAGAGAATCTCATCATAGGAGAAAAGGATTGACAGCGAAAAAGTTTTTAATCCTAGAGCCGTAGGATCACGAAACAAGTGAACTAAAATAAATTAATTTATAGTCACGTGTCGATCTTAATGAACAAAATCGAAATTAAGATTTTTTTTCTCTCTCTACACCGCCACAACAATGAGAGAATACAATAATTTCGGTATTGCAACTCCTAACCGAAAAAAAATCCTCTCTCTCTCTCTCTCTCTCTCTCATTTCAAGAGGACCGACTGTCACTTGGATGCATTCACTTGGATATTTTTAATTGTAATTCAAACTAATTTATTTGATTTGATTTTGGAACATTTCGATTCCAATTTTATAAGAAATTTTCAAGAGGATGGAATATAATTAGTGAAAGTAACATATGCGGATGGTATGCGGTCTATTTGAAAAAACCAAAAAAAAAAATAGAATTTGAAACAATCCGTTCTTTTTTTTTTTTTTTTTTTTTTTGATTCCAAAAGAAAAAGATCGCTGAGCAGCTAAATAGATCGGTCGATTTCGATTCGATCACCTTAGAAAACTTCATCCAATTTTATTCTGATCAATTGAATTTTTTTGAACAAATTCAATTCGATCGTAACCATTTGGAGGAATACAATTTCAAATCAAAAGCTTTGAACTCTTTCATTAGATAATAAAAGATAATTTAGAATCTAGGAGAAAAATTTTCTTTTAAAAAAAGCAAAAAAAAAAATTCAATTTATAACTAAATTTGAATGGATTCCAAAGAATTCCAGACTACAAAACTGAATAAAAGCTGTTTCAATTGGAACAGTCTGCGGTCTATTAAGTTTAAATTATTTCGCAACGACCCACAGACACACACACACACACACACACATAAATACATTTCATCCATTGTCTATCTGTTTCATTCATCTGATTGAATGGGAATAAAACATATTTAAATACCGAAGCGAGGAAAGAAAAAATTGAAATTAATAATATTAAAATTTGGTTTTTTTCTATTCTTTGGAAAAATTTTCAGATCAAAAGCTGCTCTCTCCTCTATTATCATCATCGATTTATGATTCCATTATTCAAATTAAGAGATGATGTTAGTATGGAGCTTACCACCAAGTGATTATCTCTCACCGAAAAGAAGATCGAAATGAAATCGAAATGATCGTGGCACAAAAAGCCAAGTTGATGTTGTCTTGATGGAAAGAGAAAATCGCTATTACTTGAAAGTTTCTTCTTCGATCTCTCGATCCATTGCTATAAGCTTCGATTGCTAGAATGGAGAGATGCGGATTGATATCGCAACGTTTGTGTTTGTTGATAATGCGGTCCAAAAACACAGCCAATCTTGATTGCGAAATCAATGCCAAATTTCTCCAGGCATCAAATTGTTGTGAATGTTGTTTGTGTGGAACATAAACAAAAACTTTCTTATTGCATTACAATATTGATTTGATGGAGAAATTGCCTCGGTTTGATTTTGTTCGTAGGTCGAATCTATTTGAACGAAAGAGTTACACAGATTGTGTGGTCTTGATTGAATATTGCCATCGATACTGGTACATCTGTGTTTTTGGCCTAAGAGCTAAGCTCAAACAAAAGTTTCAAAGTAGCTGCGAGAGCCAGAAAAAAAAGCTTTGATATTCAAATTTTTTTTCTTTTTCTTTCTTAAAAAAAAAATGTCAAAACATCATCACAAATGGAACAACGAGATTGAGAATAAATGGGAGAAAAATTTCAATTTAATTGAATTTCTCCTATTTCCCTCTCCCCTTTCTCCCCCTTCGCTATTTTATATTATAATTCCAGAAGCTTTTTATGATTATCATTATTGTAACTGTTTAGAACAACAATTCTCGATGATGATGAATTCGATATTCTCTAAAGGCAGATAATTCTTCCGAGAGAGAGAGAGAGAGAGAGAGAGAGAGAGAGAGAGAGAGAGAGAGGCGTTGTATATAAGTCAAGCCACGTGTCAGAATATTCTTTGAATTTTTTTTATTCTTTCTTTTTTTTTATCATTTATTGATTGTAAACTCTCTTTTTCTTTCTCGTTGTATTGGAGATAATTCTTATTTTTTCACCATTGTCGATCGCCAGCCATTATCGCCAACACAGACACCATCATATTCTGGTTGATATTTTTTTTTCATCTTTTTGTTTCTCGCGGCATCTCTCATCATCTCACTAGCGTGCGAAATCGTTGGAAAGCAGTACGTTTGGGAAAAAAATAAGAAAAAAGATAATGAGGATGAAGTTAGAGGATGGACCCAAGACCTAGAGCATTTGGAAATGAATAAAGAGAGAGAGAGAGAGAGAGAGAGAAGTGAATGAATTCTCTTCTACATTCAGATTTTGAGTTGAATGAGGCATTATATCTCTAGGAGAAATATCGGATTCTTTTGTCTTCCCTTCTCTTCCCCCCCGATATCATCAAACTCATCATCATTGCTATTATTATTATTACTATTGCTAGTATTATTACCTTAAAAAATAGAATTTCTAATTCGATTCTCATATTGATCATCAAAATCATCAGCTATTGACAGCTAACAGATAACGAGAGATTTGGTCCAAAGAAAGAGAGGAGATAGATAGAAAAGTTATAAATAATGCAAATTATTAATATTTTTTTTTAAAGAGCATCATCATTTTGGGACCTCGGTTCGGATACAATAAATGCTATGAATTGATCTTGATGGATCATAATCATTTTTTTTTTTTTGGATCGCGCGATTGAAGTGATGTGTCCGTCAGACACACACACAGCAGCAACAATAATAATAATAATAATAATAACACCTTTCTATTTAGATTTGATGGAAGGAAGAAAAGTTTCGTAATAGTTGAGAGATAGAATCGATTGAAGGAATCGAAACGATGGGAAAACAAATCCAAATGGAACCTTTTCTACACGTGGCAAACAATTCATCTTTCTCTCTGTCTATCTATCCAACGGAATCATTTTGAAATCTATCGAATCGGATCATCAAAAAATGAAAGAAAAACTATGAATGGATCATTGTTGGATTTCATTTTCTACGGACCATATGGACCTAGAATTGTGATCCGAATGATCACTAAAGATGCAATTAGAATGATGTAATTCTTATCTAATATCATTTTCTTGTCTCATCAAATCGAAATCGAAAAGCTCAAATGCTAACTCGCTTCTGTTCGAAGCTTTCGAAGCGATTTAATTAAAATCGGAATCGAAAAATGCAAAAAAAGATAACTTAAACTGCATTGTTAACAATAGAATTGTCGAACGAATCATCGAATTTATTTTGAGAATGAAATGAATATCCTCGACTTCTGTTAGTCTGTTCATCGTTGTCATAGTTGTCATTTTGAAACCTGTCAAAACAGACAATTGAAATATGTTACAGTTTGTTATAGTTTTCAGTCATACCTCACTGATCTATGAACATTCGGATCTCTGGTAACATCTATCATTACGTTGTCGGTCAGTGACGGATGAAACTTTACGGATTCACTAAGAGAGAGAGAGAGAGAGAGAGAGAGAGGAAAGAATGGAATCGAAAAATAACCAAATGTTCTCGAGTTGAGAGAAGAGAAGAGAACGGTGAAATCTTACGAATTCAATCGCCCTTCAAAATCATTCTGAATCAAGTTGAGCTCGAAACAACTTAGATAAACTTAGAAAAAACTTCGGTAATCAATCAGAGATAGAAAAGCAAAACAAGACCTAAGATGTAGGATACCAAACAACCTCCTTGTTAATTAATTAATAAATTCGATCAAATGCTCAAATCAAATCCATTTCCGCTTCCGTTTAGTGGTGTCATTTTATCAATTGATTTCCAAGAATTTCAACAATTTTGAATTCCAATTCAATCGTTTTTTGAGAAGAGTTTCAGACCGAAGCTCACAACGCACAGACAGCAAGTCAATCTATATCAATTCTATTTTTAACTCTAATCTTGAATTTTGAGTGAGATTTATTGAAAGGATCAAAATCATTCAGCTGTGAATATCTACTTTTCAACAGTGAATTGTTATAAAAAGTTTGAAAAAATTCAAATTACATTGTCACATCTAACACAGACTGTTCCTGGAACAATAGATTGCTTATCATCTTGCCAACACTCACACAAACGCATACACTAACAAACACACACACACACACACACACATGATTGAGTTTTAATTTTTTTTCAATTTTTCATGTATTTTTTCTGAAAGAAGTTTAATTATCAACAAAAATACAGACCTAGCTCTCTCTCTTTTTCTCTTTGTCTCTTTCTGAGACTAGAGAAATCTAGCCGAGATTACAATTGAGTAGAAGAAATGATTTTAAATTTTCGGAGAAAATTTTGGCCCAAAAGAAGTTAAATAAAGCCAATTCTGATTGAATTTTCTTGAGAGAGATTTCAAGAGATTTTAAAAAGCAAAAAATTTTGAAAACGAAACGGAATTAATCGATCACTTTGGCCCGCGAGATCGAACAATTTTAAATTCGTTTCGGAACTCCCTTGTATTGCTTTGAATGCTGCCATCTACCAAAATCGAATAGAAAATTTTAGAATTTAGTACTTTTTTCGAAAAAAAACATTCAGAGTTTCTTCGAATTTCTTTCGAAAATTAATTTGAAGATTTTATCAAAATTTTGCTACGATTTTTGCTCCACAATGGCAATTCTCACAATTCTGAATCGAAACAATGCCAGAGAAATTTTTGAGATTTTCACAATTACTATTCAACTATGAACTCTTTGCTTGGATTTGGAGATTTTTACGGAAAAAAATCATTCCAATTCTTTTGTTGATAGTTTTTTGTCTTGTATTTTTCTCAATCTATCGTTTACGTTCAAATGTAAGGTTTCCGTATCTTTCAAAACTTAACAATTAACAACAAGGCACCATTTTTTATCAATTCGTAGAACGAGAACATTCTAGATGTCCAGAGACCGATATCACTTATGATCGATTCCAAGCATTCTCAAAGCAAACACAATTTAGTTCTTAACAAACTCGTCTCTGGAACGAAGCAATCCAAGGAATCTCTTGAAGACAATTCAAGCCTAGAGATACTTCATCATTCTTCGGAACATAATTCCGCTAAACAATCACAACAAGAAGAATTTGAATCTGATTCATCAAATGAATATCTTTCCATCAAATCGAAGTGTCGTAACACTGTTCAAGGTAAACTTCTGATTGCCGATGATCAAGGTTTCGTCTGCAATCGTAAAGATCTCTCCATCAATGGTTGTTGTGATAATATTGGAGCGAAGAAATTTGATTGTCTTGATTGTAAAGTAGGTGGATTTGAAACAAATTTTCATCGATGATTATTTTAATTCGCCTCAATTTTGATTTGTTTCTAGCAAGGATGTTGCACATTATATGAGCATTGTGTTTCATGTTGTCTTGAGCCTGAAAATTCACAAAAATTGAATCAATCTGTTTTTGTTGAGGGAAAGTTCTTAGAACTAAACACTTTTAAATCATCTATCGAAAACATTTTTGATTTGTGTTTGATCAAATGTCGAACATCGTCGGCATCCTTGACGGAAGATAACGTCTACAAGAATCCAAATGCTAAATATTGTTTTACGCGATGATGTTATTCAATTCAATTCTATTCCTAAGAGACCAGAAAAATCGATCAATTTATTCCAGGAGCCAATCGCCACACACGTAGTCTATGCACAGATGATTTTTTTGAGAAGCTCTTCTCAATCAAATTGGATCATCAGGTTGATTGTTCGATTATCTTTGAAGACATATAAATTATTCCAAGAACAATTTATTGTACACCAAGACATTTTTTATTGTCTTAATCGTTTGGGAACTTTCATCAATAAAATTCATCATTTTGATAATCATCTATCTCCTTTTTTTTCTTGAGAATCATATGGGAATTCTCATCTGAATGGAACTTTATCAAAACTTTGTTCTCTTGAAAAAATTACCGCTAACCATCGAATGCATACATGCCTACGGTAAGTCTATCGATTGCTTTTCTAATTAGAATTTCTTAATTTCTGTCTCATTTTAACCCAAATGTAGATGATAATCTGTTGATCGGAACTCGTGAAGGCTATCTAATCTCATTCAAAATCGAATGGGAACTCAAAACTCCCATCGGTAAATTCTGATTGATTAGATATTTTTCTGAATCCTGAACTAACAACGATTTCTCATTCCCTAGAATATAGCTATAAATTAAGTCATATGCGTTCGGAAAGAAAAATCTCAAAGAATCCCATCATACAGCTTGAAACAATACCAGAATATAAAGTTTTACTTCTTCTATCAGATAGTTCTATTTTGATACATGATCTCGATAAAATTTCGATTCCATTTATTTCTTCTGTAAATGGTAGCAAAGGTGCCACATATTTCTCCTTGGATATCAACAAACATCAAACACTTTCGGGTCTGATTCAATCCACCATTCGTCTTTGCGTAGTTGTAAAATATTCATTACTATTTTATTATTGGAAAAACAATGAATTCTTTGAACTACGTCCGAGCATACGGCTGCAGGATATTGCCAAAGTTGTTGTCTGGAGTGTCAATAAATTATTCATTGGCCTTAAAAATCATTACATTCAGGTTGATATCGAAGCCGGCACCGTTACGAAAATGTTTCCAGTATCATCAGAGCCATTGATTGTTCCGTTATCGGCAGAGAAAAATTTTGCCCTCTGTCGAAACGAGAAAACTTATATTTTTGATTATGAATGTCGGCCTTTGCTAGATTCTGCCCTAACCTGGACCGATCAACCCATATCGATAGCTAATGATCATCATTTTTTGATCGCTGTCCAATCGAATTCCAGCATCGAGATACTCACCAACGTTCAGAGTGAAGGTTGTAGAGATCAAATTATACAGAAAAATGAGTTAGCCTCGTCATTGATTAGACCGTTGAAAGCGATCACGAAATGGCATAATCGTCCCGGTCAGCTAATTTTATATTCCGATAAAGATATTGTGATGATGAAAATTGTGCCGATGGAACAGAGAATCAAAATTTTGCGAAGTCTGAAACATTTTGAATCAGCCATCAAGGTAAAATTAATTATTACTTATTCTCTGTAATTTTTAATTGGTCTAATATTCTCTAAACCAACTTAGATGTTCGATATTGAAAATGCAAACATCGATGTGAAAACCTTTGATAAAGAAGAAAGCGAGAAAATGAAACTAGAGATTCGAAAACTTCAAGCCTTGGATCTATTTAATCAATTTAAATTTACTGAGGCGATTTCATTATTTCAATCAATCGATACTGATCCTTCTTACATTATAGCTTTGTTTCCAGACATTCTTCCAGATTCTTTCCGAGCACAGCTGCTAAGTGACACCAAAACCATTGCTAACCTCGATGGAGCTATTTTAGATCAAGGTCTGATGGCTCTAATCGAATATCTTGTTGAAATAAGAAGAAAAGTCAACAAAGAAATTCTCGATGTCAAAAAGTCAGATCTGGAAAAACGTAAACTTCATGAACTACAGAGTATCATCGATACGAGTCTCTTAAAATGTTACCTTCAAACACATGAAAGCTTAGTGGCTTCGTTGCTCCGAATAGATAATCATTGTCATTTGGAAGAATCTGAATACGCATTGAAAAGTAAAAACAAACATAATGAATTGATTATTTTGTACAAAACCAAAGGTCTTCATCGTGAAGCTTTAAAAATCCTCGAGCATCAAGCTCGTGATTCAATGAACTCACAATCTCTCCAAAAATTAGTTCTATATCTTCAAGAGCTTGGTGCTAACCATTTAGGTAAATTTATTCTATTCAACTTGATTATGTTTCGTTAATCAAATGTATCACCATAGAGCTTATTTTCGAGTTCTCAGAATGGATTTTAAGAGAATATCCTGAAGAGGGCATCAAAATATTTATTGATGATATACTGGCCGATCCACAATATGCTCTGCCTCGAGATGATGTTGTACGTTTTTTAGAATCGATCGATAATGACCTTGTGATCACATATCTAGATCATTGTATTTTCAAATGGGGCGATAAATCAACCAGATTGATCGATTTGTTGATCAATAAATATCGAGATCAAATTCGACCCTTGATCAATAACTATCGAATCGATTTGCAGAAGCAAAAATTGGACAACACAATCGAAGTTTTGAATATCGAACAGCGAAACGCGTCCAGTAATGAGTTGAATGATTTCGAGGATAACAGTTTTGAATATTATCTACGTCCGGAAGCTGCCGGTCAAGAGCCTGGGAAGCTTGGTGAATTCCGTAAGAAGTTAATGAACTTATTAGAAGTCTGTGATCATTACACAACGGAAACTCTTTCCGCTTATCTTCTTTACGATGGACTTTTTGAGGAGCGTGCAATTGTTTTGGGTAAAATGGGAAACCATCGAGAAGCTTTGATGATTTATGTGCATATTCTAAATGATCTTGAATTAGCAGTTCAATATTGTTCCAAACATTATGATCGGGAACCGAACCGAAAAGAATCGGATTGTAATGTGTTTTTCTATCTATTCGAGCAATGTCTTTTGAGGCCAAATCATAATGATTTGTCAAAATATTTTGTGCTTAATGATAATGGAGCGATTCAGACCTACAAGCTTCCGTTATTATTGCCTCAATCAATGCTTAGCTATCTTAGTAACGAATCAAATCAACAACAATTAATGAATCTTAGCCTAAACTTTCGGATAGCGATCGCAATATTGGCAAATTATTTCAACAAAATAGATCTCATTCGTGCGATCGAAATGCTCGAGGATAATTTACCTTTAGCTGCATTGAACTCGACTCTATTGCCCGCATTTGATCATATGAATAGTCGGAATAATCATTGTCGGATGCTTCGACGATTATTAGAATCCGAACGTCTGAGGATACGGAAGCAACGGATAGAGATCGAACAAGCGAATCGAGTGACAGTGACCGGAATCGATGTTTGTCAATTTTGTATGAAAAAAATTGGCAAAAGGTAATCTACTTTCAATACCTAACTAGAAAAAAAAATTTCTAAAATTGATTTCTCTCTAGTGTATTTGTTCGATACAAAAACAAAGAACTCGTTCATCTTGGTTGTCGAGATAATTACGAATCGAAAAAATTAAATCAATCACAATTTTGATTGAGAAATTTGGTCCGTTTCAAAATCCGACTACTCTTTTGTGCTTGTAATTACTCTTTCTAAGTTAATTTTCAAGAAGATTTACCATATCACTACAATTATCAATCTTATTATTGATTTTGTTCTTAAAGACCAATTTCTACAGCCAAATTGATCTCTTGATGGTTTCTTTTACAAACAATCTAATTGATTCCATTTGAGACTATTTAGCTGTTTCAATTTTAATTATTGGGAAGCATTCGTTTGTTAAAATTTTCCCTTCTCCTCCTTATTGATATTATAGCAATTATTGATTTTTTTTCCCTCTAATTGTTTTGTTTTTATATTTGTAAATAATAGCTAAATTATTTTTCGTCCTAAAATCAATGCAAAATTTACCCTTTTTTTTTGCGTTTAATTTTTTTTTGTTTTCCTCTCTTTCACTACTGTTTCAGTGATCTAAGAATCACAAATCGATCGAATGACAGATGGTTTCCTGCCTGGATTCGATTCTAGATTGACAACAACAACAAAAATAGCTAATTGCTAACAATTAACTCATTCGAAATCACAAAAAAACAATTAAAACCCTCCGAAACTATGAAGATTTTACGAATATTACTTCAACAGGTAAGCTCTACCGAATTGATTGATAGGGTATCTGGTGCAGTTTAAGTCCTATGTTCGAGTCTCTTCTATGTTGAAGATATCAATTAAATTTGTAACGAAAACTTTTTCAAACAGTAAATTATATTAAAATTTCATCAAACAAATGTTTAGCTAGAGTTTTTATTTAGCAGATTGTAACGAACAAATGGACATCTAATATATCTTTGAAAGCGGTCCTAGATCGATCTACAAATGATCACTTGATGATCAAATCATCATCTGCTATTATCACCGTTCGCTTCGAACAATTTTCGCTAAACAATTGAAAATGAGTTTAATTGGATATATTATTTGCTTGTGATCTTTTCTCCTTCTGGTAGCTTCGTTTGTTTGCCTTCGGTGATGATTGAATACGATTCGATAGGCGGACGATTTGGGCCAAAAAAAAAAAATCAATGACTAATTAATTTTTTACTTTTTAAATCTTCAATAAGTTTGAAACCTTATCCTTGATCGAATGGGTTCTGTTTATTCGAAACAATTGCATGGAAAAAGATTTAAATTCTTTACTATATAGAAATATAAAGAAACTAACTCTGTCTCAGTTCTCAGTGAGACCAGATGAAAATGAAACAATTTCAATTTCAAACAACGTAATTGTCAAATACAGATGGGAAAAAATTTCCAGCTATTCATTCACTAATCTTGGTCTACGAAAGCTTCGAAATCTTAGCTCTAGCGAGTGGCGAGTTAAAAAAAAGGTCCTAAAAAATGTAAGACTTGGTCACAAGTGTGCTTGTCTTTGCACTACAGATCAGTTCGCTCAGTTTTCCATCGCAGCTTCTGCTATTATTATTATTATTATTATTCTTATTACTTTCGAACGAATGAAAAACTTCAAAACAAATAAACAAATCAAGAATACTTGGAACTAGGAGAGAAGATTGAATTTCGAATGAATTTTTTCTAGCTGTCATTGAATGATTGGGATCGCAGCCAATCGATCAGGTCAATTTGAGTCAAATATCAAATCGATTTGTATTTGCTATGATGTTGATGATGATGATGATGGGACAAACAATAAGGAACACCTTAGAGAAGATGTTTAATTTGCTATTTTTTCAAAGAAAAAAGTATTTCTTTTCACTCTTTTGCTCTGCTGGAGACTGGCGCCAGTGACCGGCAAATTACAAACAATCAGACGGTAATATATCGACACACTTACCTCACTTACCTGGTCAAATATACCAAGACAAGGCCTTCAATAAATTTTTGTCTCATTGATCAAATTTTTTCAGTCTCTGAGCGACCATAGCGAAGAAGAGAATTGGTACGAAAGAGAGAGAGAGCGAGAGAGAGAGAGAAGAAATAAGTTCCCTAACTAGGGCCTCATTTTTCTCTCTCACTAAAAGATTCGAAAATTTCCCCCCCAACTTTAGTTCAAAATCCTTCGAATTTTATCACTAAATAGGTCCAACCTTCTCACATTACTTGTGGGATCATTTTGAGGAAATCTTCATCTCTCTCTCTCTGTCTCTCTCTTTCATTTCTACTTGCCTCTACTTTTTGAAGATTTTTTTTTTCCTCTGCAAATGGACAGGAAATTTTTTTTCGCTATATAAACGAAGTGTTCGGAGAGTTTTCAAAGCAATTTCAGTGTCTGTAATCGAACGTTTGTCTCTACTTCGATCTTGCATTCATTTTTCGACCAGTATTCTTCGGAATCTTTCTCTCCTAAACAATCTTGCTCGCGCTCCTATTTTTTCTGCTCGCTATCCTTGGAAAAGAGACGAACACTTCGTTCTGCTCATCTTCTTAAAATCTCTCCAGTGTTTTGTTATTTTCTTTTTTTGTTTGTATTCATTTTTGGTGTATTCGAGATTGTTCAACAAAAATTCCCTGATTCGAAAACTTTAAAATCTATTCGATTTGCATTCCATTTCTTTTACGAATATTCTTTGAAGATTCAAAATAACTATCCTACGGACAGAATCCATCAAAATGATTATCGAAACTACTAATTCGACCACAAAACCAGCATCGGAAATTTCACGAATGTTGAAAAAACTCCGTACATTAGTTCCTGGTATTCCACCTGAACAGGAGATGACTCAATTAGAAATAATGCAACATGTAATTGATTATATCACCGAACTTGAAACCGTACTGGAAGATGATGATACATCGTCGACACAGAATGGTCAAACAACAACGACATTACATCATCATCACCACCACCATCATCATCGAACCCAGCAAACTGAACTGGTCAATTGAAAAATGTTCGCTATGGAAATATTCAATATCGATGATTTGAGATTGATTAGATGATTTATTGTATGGTTTTTAACCCAATCGAAATAAAATCTCTGGAAAACATATCAATAATGATGTATCGAAGCAGAACCGCAAAAAACCCTAGTCATCTCAAAATGAATTAAATTCTTCATCTACGTTTGATTAAGAATTTCGAAGGTTTTAGATCTCCGTTCTTTCTCAAAACTGCACTGTTCGATCGCAATTAATCATCAATCTGATTTAATTCTATCTGAAATTGAACATTTCCTCGAGGCCAAATGAATAAAAATCGGTGTAATAATTTTCTCATTTCGAAACTAGAATTTCATCAACATGGCAATTTTGTTTGGATCACCAATGGATATCCTTTTTCATTTTATTGATTGAACAATAACATTATCATTATTATTTTGTTATTTTTTTGACGATTGTAAAATCCAATTCTTTGCTATCTCTCGATTGAAATTGTTTTTTTTTTTTTTGGAAAAAATTTCAATTTGATTTTCTTGCTGTTTGTAAATAATTCGTTAGTTTGTTGGGACTAATTGATAATAAAAGAGATTGAAAAAGAAACAAAGTAAAATTTCGCTCTTGTTTGATAGATTTTTTTTCCGTTCTTTCTAGCTTTGAGCTTTTTGAATTTTGACCTTTAACCTTTTGGTCTACAACAATCGCTTTTTAATCTCCTACTTTGTTCGTTGAGTTTGTTTTTATTTGTTTGATTAGATTAGATTAGTTACAAATCTAAAGTTACAGAAAGAGTTCTAAATAGAGAAGAAGAATACAGGTGTGACACTTGCGGTTCACAACAATTCCACTTGGACAAATTCAATTCAATTTAGTCTCTCTCTCTCTCTCTCTCTCTCTCTCTCTCTGTGCCGAACTTTTATCATCGAATATCTAAATCCTTTTTCTAGCTATTGTCTCTGGTTTCATTGTTTTTTTTTTTTTGATGTTTGTGTTGAGCAGAGTGAAGCTTCATAGCTCAACGATTTGAGTTGCAAACCAGCAAGGGTCATTCATTGTAGCTCATAATTGTCCATCTCGAACGATTGGATTGTTGTTGTTTTCTCGTCCAAATTCAAAATCAAAAAGGAAAGAGATTGAATTCTTTTTTTCAATATTCGGCAAGCTTGTTTAGATATAAGAGTTTAGAGTTAAGATTAAATCGAATCATCTCTATCATTCACTTGCTCTCTTGCTGTTGTTTTGTTCTACACAAATCCATTTAATTATTGTGAAAAGATTGTCAATGCACCTGTACAGCTTACCTGGCATCGATATCTGCTACACAGACACTTTGAAGATTTGATTCACCATCATTATTGCTTATTATTACTGGAGGCTTATTGAACCTCTCTGCAAATCAATTGGCAATGCAATGCAATGATTCATCGCATTTCGATGTTTTCTAAAAAAGAATCCAAAAAGGATTTTTTTTTTTGAAATTGAATCAATTGTCTAGATAGGTCTACACATTGCAAAGTGTTGGCTCGAATGAAATGCGAATGCGAAAAAATCGCCAAAATTAAGGAATCTTTATTTCTCTCTCAAAACTGAAAATAAAAATGAAAAAAGATAATTTAACTTTTTGTGGAGGAATTTTTTTCTACACAAAAACGCCCACTCGAACACCTTCTTACATTTTTGTGATCGAATTAAGCAAAAAAAAAAAACGAATGTTAATCGCAAAGAACGAGATGACGAGATCAAAGATAGTCTCGATCTCAATCGAGAAAAAAAACGGGTATGCAAAGCGTTGAGTAGAATCAATCCGGTCCTAGCTATCTCTGTTGTTTGGGCTCATTCAATCCATCATCATCAAAAGAAAATGGATTGATTTTGAATTTAGTTTGATATTGATCTTGAAATCGATATCAAAAAACAGACAACAAATGTGTGTGTGGTAGACTGATTAGAAAGTTGGGTGTGTTATTTAAAAAAAAAAATAGCAACCGAACATTTGTAACGATTGTGGGTGGGAGTTGAAAAATTCCAACTGTTTTTTTTTTTTGGTATATTTGTATCGTTAAATTACTGATGATTAAGTGTCGATAGTGTTGTGAAGAACTTCTGAACCAAACCATATGTCTCTGATCTTTGAATCGGATTAATTTGAAATATCGGATCGTTTACACTACAGGGGTGTGTTTGTTGTGTGTGTGCGTATGTGTGTGTGTTGGAAATGTTTCATCTGTTTTGTTTCGAAAGTATGTTTCCAAAATAGAATGCATTCAAAATAGTGATGATGGTGATAATTAATTCTAGTGATAGATAATGCTGATCTAGTTTGTGAAATGAGTATTCATTTATTTATTTATTTATTTATTAGGTTTGTAAAATGATCGACAAACCATCATCCTTTGGAATGATAAAATGAAACACTTGACAAAATCTTCGTTCGGACTCTGTCTCTCTCTCTCTCTCTCTCTCTCTCTCTCTCTCTCTCTCTCTCTTTCGCACTTTTCTCTGGTTGATAAACACCACTTGTGTTAGGTTTATTCGATTAATTCTCGAAAAAAAAACACTGATGCCACGCAAAAAAAAAACAACAAAACACCAACACCAGATCATTGGTCTCGTATTTCAGTTTTTTTTTCTCGATTTGTTTTTTTTTTTTTTTGGAAATTTTCGGTCCGATTCGTATTTCGAAACCCTTTTGAAATTATCGCTATCGCTGTTTGACTTGTTTGTCTGCAATAGACCCGAAAGAGAATCAATCAATTCAATCTAAATTAATCAATGACACAATTCTAAGAATTTCGGTTTTTTTTGCACACACACACACACAGAAACCTCACCCCCCCAAAAAAATAGAAAAGAAAAAATCTGTGATTTTCTTCTCCATGTGGGTGTGGTGTCAAGTGACGGTATTCCTTTTTTCTGTTGGATAGTTTTCTAACAAAAAAAAAGGCGGGGAACGAACGAAATCAATCTGTTTTAATTGTTGAAACAAATTGAACCAATGCTGGAGATAATGGCAGCCAATGATTTGATCTGTTGCCATTTCAGCAGTTTCATCATTTTCTCTCTCTCTCTTTTTCTGCATCTTATTTCCTTATGATATCATGCCAAATTGATTATTCTTCTTCATAATAATTTCAATAGGAGAAAAAAAAAGACAAATGCTGTTAGGTTGGAACGCTAATAAGCTAAAATTTCTCGAAACGAAATTGTTTAGCGTTTGTGTACTAAATTATTACTAGAACGGTTTCGAAAATGTTAGCTTATTAATGTTCCATTGAAATAATATTGGCATTTGGTTTCTCCGATTGTCCGATTTCAGATGCACAGATGTCTTAGGATAGGATGCTTGTGTACTCGTCGTTCGATATGTGTTTTAGTGTGTGTGTTTGTTCTCATTCGTTTGTTTGATTTATCAATGTCCGGGCATTAAACACCAGATGTGAATGGTGATACTGCGATGGTGGTGGTGATGGTGGTTGTGGTGGTGTTACCATCACTAGGAAATGTGCCAAAATTTAAATGTCCAAATTGAAATTAATCTTTTATTATTTTCCCCTGTTTTTCTCATTGTTTTGTTTAGTTTGTTTTGTTTCCGTTCTTCGAATTCGAGCTTCAAATCAATCAGTTTTTTTTTTTTTTTTTGCTAAACTAATTCTCTTTAAAAAAATCTCCGAACATCGAAACTAATTGAATGCTAAATACTAGTGATGATTCAACAAGAACCAAGAATAGGAGTGAAAAATTTGAAAAAAAAAAATATTCTTATTTCTTCGATAGAATCGCTATTCCGCATGTTTGCACCTGTTTAGATGAAATTTTTATTGTGCAAGAAATTTCAAGAATAAGTAGAATATCTTGAAAAATAGAGAGCAAAAATAGTCTGACTTTTCAGATCAGATCTTACCAAACAATCTGCGATCTAGGTCTATTCGATTCTTTTCGATAAAAAAAATGTAAAATAAAAGCTAGCTCAATTAGTACTAACAAGAATAGTTATTGTTTGGAAACTATTCTCTATAAAACCATATTGGTGGAGATAGATTAGAAGAGAGAGAGAGAGAGAGAGAGAGAGTGAGAAGGTCAATAACTTTGTTTCGGATTCCATATTTGATGAGTTTAATTTTAATTCTAAAAAGAAAACATCAAAAAAAAAAAAAAAGAACCAAATCCAAATGACCCCTCTCGCAACAATTCGATTCGAGAATTCCTATCGAAAGAACATTTTGAATTGGGATGTGTTTTACATTTTAAGTTCGATGAGAACAAAAAACATTTTTATCTACATCGACAGGTGTCAATGGGAATCTCCAACACACAGACACACACACACACATTTCGAACACATATTTTACTGATTCTAATTAATAATTCGAAAATTCTTTTGTTCGAAATAGAAACCAAAGAAGGTAGGAATAACAAAAAGGAGAGATGAAAGAGACCATCTTTGCTCGATTCGAACACTGGTTTCGAAGCTCTTCGTTTTTTTGGCGGACACAAAAAAAAAATTCTTTTTCTCGAAGGAATCAAAATTGATTTAATTTAATCAACGAAAATAATCTCGATCAATGATCATCAATGATAAAATCGGAGAAGAAGATCGAAGAATTGAGAGATGGTGTTTGATTTCGAAAATCGATTCTCTTTAGCAATCATAAATAAAAAAGAAAGAATATTGTTAAAGTTGATGAAGAGAAGAATTATCAAGAATAAGAGAAAAAGAGAGAGAGAGAGAGAGAGAGAAAGAATATGAAGAAAATCAGGTGGCACAGAGAGGCTCATTAGAGGTGAAATTCGAATTCTTCGCATTCAAACTACCAGGTGAATAATTGGTTTGTAAGTATGCAAGGTGTGTGTGTGTGTGTGTGTTTTTGGTACTAAACTGCATTTGGTGGATATTTTAGATAGTTTGTGATCGAAGTTCAATTTCATTATTTCGTTTGTGTTTATTTGTTTGTTGTGACTGTGGCGATTATGATTATGGTGTTTTTCTTTTATTTTTTATTATTATTATTATTTTTTCCGATTTTTCTCCTCCCCCCTTCACTAGTCTTGGTTTTGGTTGATCACCGACGAACGACAACGACCAAAACGACGATGACTACGGTGATGGTTGTGGTTGTGGTGATGGTGATCGAACGAAAAGAATGAAATGATTATGAAAGAAATCAAGTGAAATCTAAATCGAACAATCCAGGTGTAACAAAGAATGGAATGGAAGAATCCAGGTGCAAGGAATACAGCACTGATTTTTATTTTCAATTCGCATTCTCATATCTCATTCGATCATTCTCATATTCTCATTGATCGTATTTCTCTTTCGCTTCTTCTTCTTCTGTCGATCGATGATCGTTTGGGATCTGATTTAGAGCATCCAGATTCTGTATTCTTATCGATGCGAAACAGATCAATTTTTTAGCTTCAAACATCGATCGCATCTGTTAAGAAAGAAAGAGAATTTTGAAATCTAATTAAATTTATACAAGGTACAGGTTCACTATGAAATGAACTAAGATTTTTGATTGCAACTAGAAGACGACCAGAAAGAATCCATAGAATCAATGGCTATAGAATTGGTTATGGTACAAACATTCGAAGCCAGAAACCAATCGAATCGAAGAGTGCAGAATAGCATTTCTCAATGAAATAGTTTGTGAATAAATCAATTAGATTAAACAATCATAGCAGATGTGATAAATCCAGATGTGAATCAGATCTAATCGTTCGTTATCGTTCTTAATACGGATTTTTTTTTTCTTTTGACTATGTCTCGTCCTCTGTTCGATCTTCTCTTCCCTCGCTCACCGAACACATTTCGGATCGCGTATTATAATGATGAGAGTTTTGTGCAAAAACGAAAAAAATGCAAGGGGGATGGAAATTGGAAACAAAACGGGCACCATCGTCATCACCACCTGAAATCCTTCAAAAAGGATTCGGGAAATTCGAAAATCTATTAGAAATCGTTGTTGCTGTCGTTGCGGATTGCACAGATCTTTCGACTGGGAACACTGGGAAAATGTACTGTATCTGTATCTGTGCCCTGTGTGATAACTGTTTCTGCTTCAGAACGGTAATCTTTTTTTTTTTCGAAAAAGAATGCCACAATGTTTGAATTTGATTCGAGATTTCTGTTTTTGTTCGAAACGAAAATTCTCCATATGCCTCTTTCTCTCTTCCTCTCCCTCTTCCCCATTCTCTTTCCAACATTCCTTCCTCTCTCTCTCTCCCGAAATGTTTCTCATCTGCCATATTTAAATCGGGCGCCATGTGCTATTTCTCTCTCTCTCTCTCTTTTTTTCGCATTGAAATAGATAGAAAAAAAAAATTTCTTTTCTCAACATTGCAGGTGTATGTGTGTGTGTGTGTGTTTATCTGTTTTTTTTTCGGTCGGTTTGTTTGTAGTCATCTTGGAATCGATTGAAATGAATTGTGCACACACACACACACACACACCAAAAACAAATGTTTGTCTGATCAAATAGAACACACTGATGATTGTGATGATGATGATGATGATGTTGCATTTTCTTGGATTGGCCAGCTTTGTTTTCAATCTCCTATCTTTATTTAATTTGTTCGTTTTTTTTTTTGACGAGATGATTTTTCAGAAGAATCATCATCATCAACATCATCACCAAAAAGAGACAGCTGTCTCATCATAATCATTTGCGGATATTTCTCGAGTTATATTATCGAGAAAATATTTTTTTTTTCCGCGATCGAATTCTATCGATGAATCTGCCCAAATCAGATCAATCGATTTATGGTCGAAAGAGAGAATCAGAATCTTGGAGTAAGAAACCAACGAAACAATCGAGGTGATAGCGGATCATAAATCATCGCTAAAATCGAAGCGAAGGAATTAAACGGATAGAATAAGAAGAGAAATTCATCATTCCGAATCGGTCACTAGATTTTAGTGATTTGAACGAAAGCGAATAATTCTCTTCGAACAGATGCTACAAGCAATAACGGAATGCATCTATCTGGAATAGAATCAATTTGATTTCTGAAAACAGAATCGAGTATTTCAGATGAAAAAAAAAAATTCATTTCATTCGGTGGTAACCGCATGATATTTTTGTCCAAATCTTTTCATTCCAATATCGTTGGTGATCGATTGCCGAATCGAAATGTCACCAAACCAGAGAGAGAGAGAGAGAGAGAGAGAGAGAGAGAGAGAGAGAGAAAAAAATAAACTCCAATATTGAAGCCAAAAATGAATGAATTATTTTCTTCCATATGTGAACACATTCCCGTGGAGAGAATCATTTTGGCGTTCATTGCTCTCCAGAATATTCTCAAACAATTTAGAATGGCAAAAGAGAACGTATATAGAAAGATATTGATAAGAATAGATTGATGAATTTCGAATCGGCTCTCTAGAATCCAATATAGATTGCCAACATCTGTTAATAATTTATCTTCGAGCAGAGAGAGAGAGAGAGAGAGAAGAATAATGATAATTTCGAATGGAATATAGCCAAATTCTTGAATTTTTTTTTCCATTCTTCTCATTTCCTTGTTACATTTCAACACGTGTTACATGTGTTGATTTCGGTTTGTGTCTCTCTGTTTCTATCTGAATAATCTGTGTGGAATCTTCAAGATTCTTTCACTTCAGATATGTTCTTCTAAATGTTCTCTAACATTGACATCGATTGCAATGTGATCCTAGCTTCTTCGATGTCTTCTTTTTTCTCTATGATTACTGGTCTGTTTGTTTGCACCAAATGTTCCATTTATGTTAAAAGTCAATATGATTCCCATCGCAGAATCCATATTGCTTGTGGCGAGAAAACAATATCAATTAGAGCAATAAATTGATCTGAGTAATTATTGCTTTTTTCTCGGTTGAAGAAGGACTTTGAAAATAGACGGGGAAAAAATTCCGTTTCAATATCAAAAAAAGAGAGAATGAAATTCCAAATATTTTGTCAAAAAAAAACTAAGCTTGCGAATCTCGAAAGAAGAGAAACCTATCTCTCTCTCTCTCTCTCTCTCTCTCTCTCTCTCTCTATTTCTCGTTTTCAAAAATCTATGTGAATTTTGTTTGGAGAAAAAAAAATTTTTTAACGATCAAATTGGCGACAACAAGTCTGGATTGCACCTGTGCTTATGTCTGTTAGCTTACAAAGATCACTTGATGTGTGTGTACCAGTGTGAGTGTGTGTGTGTGTGTGTGTGTTATTGAAACCGATTCGCGAAACCCAAAAGCACAAGGGTCACATAATGAGTGAGCAAATAAGAGTGAAGGAGAGAGAGAAAGATCGGAACGAGAGTGAAAAAAGAAGAGCTTTTAAATGCCGATTCTATTGTGAAAGGATTAGATTTTCAAATAAAATTGGATAGATTTCTATCTTTTTTTTTCTTAATTTTTTATTGTTGCTATCCCTTAACGAGTAAAAAATTTTTAATAGGATTCAAAGTAAACCACAGACTAACGAAAATGAAAAGTCAGAATTGAGAAACATTCTGTTGAGAAAGAATTTAGCTTACATTTTCATCCAAATCGAATTGAATATTTTTCGATACAAGAATATTCCCTTCGCTTAGATCTGAATTGGATCGATTTTAGATGAGATTGCAAATCATTTCTTCTCGTTTAGATTCAACAGGTCATAATATGCTGATGCTGACATCATTTTCTTCTTCTTCCTTCCAACCCTAATTGGAATGCTCTCTCTCTCTCTCTCTCTCTCTCTCTCTCCCTGTCCCCATCCAGTTCATCAGTGGACAAGTGTGTTGGTGTGAAGATGTGGAGGAGTAGATGTGTAGATAGCTTCATGAAAAATAAATCGAAAGGATTGCGATCAAAAGCGAAGTAGAGAGAGAGAGAAAAAAAAAATAAGGAGGAAGAAGACAAATTTTGTTGTTTTTGTTTTGCGAACCATTTTTGAGTTGGTCGAATCTTCGATCGAAATTTGAAGAACTTTTGCTCTTCGAAACAATTAAGTCTCAGTCTTTTGATTTGGAAAATATTCCCACCACCACCACCACCACCATCATCATCATCATCAACACCATCAAACACCACCGCATAACCACCAACACCATCATAAAACATCATCAGCATATTTGGTTTTGAGAGGTCAAAGAAATGGAATCTCGAAAATTATTAATATTAGAATAATTTAATGAAACATGATGTCAAAGATTTTGGATAATCATCAGTATTATTACGAGGTAAATCATCGCAATCTCAATACGAGAAAAAGAGAGAGAGAGAGAGAGAGAGTGAGAGAGAAGATAATTACTAATCATCTTGCGGATTTAAATCCAGAGCTCGCGATCAACCACAAACGATTATTGATGTCTGATGACATTGAAAATGATGATGATGATGTTGTTGATTTGATGGAGGGCATCGATTCGAAATTAAGAAGAAAAAAAATGGTGGTGTACTGGAAGAGTTTAACAATTTTTCGTTTGATAGTTTCGTTTTTTACATCATCTGTCTTGTTATCTTTTCGATTAAGTTTTGGTTGCCTTTTCTCTTTCTCTCTCTCTCTCTCTCTCTCTCTCTCTCTCTCTCTCATCTATCTATTTCATCGTAGGAAGATCCACATGTTCGGTGTCATTACAGATTAAATCTTTTTCGACACGAGTTGTGGAAAATTATTTTCATATTTGAAATATTCGATTTTTTTTCTCTATGATCCGATGTAAATAAGAAATCGAACGAATAAAGCCATAATTAATGTGAGGATTAGTGTTTTTTATTCTGTCATTTTTCAAATTTCTTCTTGTTCTTCTTCTTCTGTCTTGGCTGTCATCATCATCGCCATAATTGAAATCTCAGATTACGAAGAGGAAAGGAAAAGGTATGGAAATCACAATGCTTATTCTGAATTGATTTGAGACAAAAATCAAAATGAAAACCTACCTAACTTCCGATTTGGATTGTGCTCTCTCGAAGGCAGACTCTCTGACAGTTTTTTTCAACAACATTTCGGGCGTAAAAGTTTCAAATGAATCCATCTATTTTTTTTTTCATTCAACCGTGCGATGTCCAAATCGAACGAAAGAAAACGAAACATTGGCGACCAAATTTGGCTATCTATTTGATATGCCTCCACCAGTATCTACGTTTGTGGATTCATTATTTTCTCTCTCTTCCTCCTTACTTTGGCTCTTGATTGATTTGTAATTCTTGATTGAAGATGAAAATATTGTTTCTTTGAGATGAGAGGAAAAAATCTAAAATTTTTTACCTAGATCTTATAGGATTTGTACACCTGTGTGTGTGTGTGTGTGTGTGTTTGCAATCCCAAACATTGATATCATAAATGATGATGATGATGATGATGATTGTCATCACCTGTCAATTTTAATTATCATCCATTACCGATTCAATTATGATTATTAAAAAAAAAAGAATTTAAGAATTTCAAACACCAACTATAACGGAGGGAGAAGAGTCCTAAATAACAAAAGAAGAACCATTCAAAGCGATGAATTTATTCGATTCTCTATGTCCATTTTTTTTTTTTAATTCCAAGTTTTGATTCCAATAATCGAAATCGAATAATTTGATTACAGTTGGATCGAAATAATTAATTGATTTTTATCTTTATCTATCGTACCATATCAGATTGAAGGCTGAGATAATTTTTTTTTTTCGTTCATTCGATCAGATTAAGGTGTACGGAAACATCTTTTTCGTCCAAAGCCTCACCTTTCAATGAATAGATCTTAGATCGGAGAAGAAAAGATCAAAGATCTGTCGAAACAAATACTTTCTACGCTTGCGAAACGATTGAATACCCACACTTATTCTTTTCGAATGGTCCGATGATGATGGTGTTGGTGGTGGTGATGATGATTGTGTGAGAGGATTCACAATGATTTTTTTTTCCAATCTCTTCCTCTCGATTATTATCATCGATTTTCCGATCGTTTCGAGACACAATCGTAAACGCCTACGATTATTATCACCGCTATTATCATTTCAGTAGATATATCTTTATTTGTTTTTTTTTCTCCTCTTATCGAACGATTCCATGCATTGTCGAACGACGATTTCATCGACAGTTTTTGGCCACTCGAATAAATTCAGTTTGAAAACAAAATAGAAGACAAGAGAGAGAGAGAGAGAGAGACAGAGAGAAACAAACAAAACGAATTGTCTTATTGTCGAACCATTTTTGGTTCGGATCGAATCCGAATGAATCTATCGAAACAAAGATGATGATGCTAATGATGATGGTGATGGTGATGATCTAGTGAATTTGAAACATTTTTTTTTCACTCTTGAATGCTTGATATCATTTAGATCAAGATGATGATGATGATGATCAAATCTATCGCTGCATT